>PQWD01005617.1:52490-75463 GCA_019425675.1 Leucinodes orbonalis
AACACATCCAGTGAAACAATAAGCCGAATCAAAACTGAAAATTATTCAAAACATAAAACGGTAACTGATACCTCAAGATGTGGAAGATGTGGAAATTCGAATCACAATTATCATGATAACAAATGTCCAGCAAGGCAAAAAGAATGTTTCAAATGTGGCTTGGCTGGTCATTTTAGGCAATTTTGCAGAACGAAAATAAGTAACAAGAACACAACAAAAAGGAAGTACGAAGAAAATGAAAATAAACACATAAAAAACAGAAAAATATCAAAAAGAGGCAGCCATAGAAATGATACAAATCAGATTGAGGAAACACAAATGGAAGATATACAGTACGTTTTTAAAATTGACGACGATAACATCTTAAAATGTAAAATTGGAGGAATCAATGTTGAAATGTTAGTTGATTCCGGAAGCAAATGCAATTTAATCACAGCTAAAACTTGGGGCACTTTGAAAAGTAATAAGGTACAGGTTTACAACGAAACTAAGAAATGTAATAAGGTTTTCTATGGATATGGCAGTAAAAAACCTCTCAATCTTGTGGGAGCATTTGATGCAAATGTAGAAATCGCTACCCATTCAAAAAATGCAACATTTTATGTAATCGCTGATGGAACAAGAGATCTGCTAGGAAAAGATACTGCTATAGCTATGGGTATTCTCAAAATTGGGCTAGATATCAATCAACTTGAGGCAGATATGGTCTTTCCAAAGTTTAAAAATATCTTAGTAGAAATACCTATCGATGAGAAAGTTCAGCCAGTGTGTCAGCCACTCAGGAGAATTCCCATACCATTAGAAGAAAAAGTCAACCACAAAATAAAAGAACTCTTAAATAGAGATATCATAGAGGAGGTTCAAGGATCCTCAAGATGGATATCCCCCATTGTACCAGTTCTAAAAAACTCTGGAGATGTTCGTCTTTGTGTAGATATGCGTAGAGCAAACAAAGCTATTCTCCGTGAAAACCACCCTCTACCTACTATGGACATAATACTCCCTAAAATAAGAAGTGCACAGTTCTTTTCAAAATTAGACATAAAAGACGCTTTCCATCAGATCGAATTACACCCTGATTCCCGACACATCACAACTTTTATTACCAGCAAAGGCCTTTTTAGATATAAAAGGCTCATGTTCGGGATCACTTGTGCTCCAGAAATTTTCCAAAAAACCTTGGAACGAATGTTACTAGGCTGTGAAGGTACCGTCAATTTTATTGATGATATATTAGTGTATGGGAAAGATTTAGAAGAGCATGATCGAAGGCTGAATATGGTGATGAAGATTTTAAAAGAAAATAATGTAGTATTGCGAAATGACAAATGTATATTCAGAGAAAAACAGGTGCAATTTTTAGGACACAAACTATCAAATGAAGGGGTTAAACCACTTGATAAGTATGTATCAACTATTCAAGACTTTCGTACCCCTATGAACATAAGTGAACTTCAGAGTTTTTTGGGACTATTAAATTACGTCGGGAAATGGATCCCAAATTTGGCAACAACAACTGAACCATTAAAAGCTTTACTAAGAAATAAGCTGAGTAAGTCAAGTGATTTAAAGAAATTTTGGGGTATTAAACAGGAAACTGCATTCAATGAATTGAAGTCACTATTGTCTAAAATACCTACATTAGGTTATTATGATGTGAAGGACAGGACTTTGGTAATAGCTGATGCTAGCCCAGTAGGGTTAGGTGGAGTGTTAGTTCAGATAAATAATCAAGGACCTCGAATTATAGCGTATGGCCACAGAACACTGACTGACTGCGAAAAGCGATATTGCCAAACAGAAAAAGAGGCTCTAGCTCTTGTTTGGGCTGTAGAGCATTTTCATGTATTTTTATTTGGGAAAGATTTCGAGTTGGTGACCGACCATAAACCCTTAGAAGTCATATTTGGTCTAAAATCCAAGCCGTGTGCTCGAATAGAAAGATGGGTTCTGCGCCTTCAAGCTTATCGTTATAAAGTGGTATATAAACCTGGAAACGAGAATATAGCGGATAGTTTGTCAAGATTAGCTCGATTTAATAACATATCTAAATATCAACCGGAAAGTTATATACATCAAGTTATCGAAGAAAGCCGACCGTCAGCAGTATCTTTAGATGAGATCATGGAGACATCAAAATGATCAAGAAATCCTGAAAGTTCGAGAGGGTTTGTATACTGACATTTGGGAAGAAGACGTCAAGAACTATAAATTAATCAAAAATGAATTATGTTTTTACGACGGAATTTTACTTAGAGGAACCAGAATAGTGATCCCTAAATCTCTGCGCAATCGGGTTTTAACAGCTGCTCATGAAGGACACCCAGGAATTGTTTTGATGAAAGCAAGGCTAAGGACTAAGGTATGGTGGCCTAGATATGACAAGGAAACAGAAAACCTTGTAAAATGCTGCAAAGGGTGTACATTAGTATCTGCACCAAACCCCCCGAATCCATTAAAACGACGAACTTTACCTTGCGAACCGTGGGTAGACACCTGTATTGACTTGCTAGGGCCTTTACCAAGCGGTGATTATATTCTGGTAATAGTCGACTACTTTAGCCGATATAAAGAAGTAAAGATTTGCCGTAAAATTACTAGTGCCGACATAATCAGGAACTTAAGGGAAATATTCAGTAGACTAGGAAACCCAATGACGATAACCGCTGATAATGGGAGTCAATTCTGTAGCGAAGAGTTTAGAAAGTTCCTTTCTAATAGAAATATCACTTTATACAATACAGTACCATATTGGCCTCAACAAAACGGTGAGGTTGAACGCCAAAACCGAGATATCTTGAAGCGGCTAAAAATCAGCCAAGTAGAGAAACAAAACTGGCAAGATGCCCTGCTAGAGTATTTGGCTATGTATAATAGTACTCCACACAGTGTGACTGGTAAAACTCCTGCAGAATTATTTTTCAAACGCCAATATCGCGACAATTTACCAATGGCTGAAGATATCACGCATGCACCGAAACCTGAAGATTTAGAAACTAGAGACCGAGACCGACAAAAGAAGGATGTAGGTAAAGAATATGCAGATAAGAAAAGGAAAGCCACAGAATGTCAACTGATTCCTGGAGATAAAGTTTATGTGAAAAACTTTCATAAGAACAACAAGTTGAGCCTTAATTACGACCCAACTCCCCATACTGTAGAAACTGGCGTTGGAGGAGATTTGAACATTAGAAATGATATAACAGGGAAAATCTCAAGAAGGAATGTAGTCCATTTAAAAAAGACTGAAGGACAGTGGGAAGTAGTAAGAAAGGAAAACGAAGGAAATAGTGGGGATAAAAACATGAATGAATTTGAAAAAGATAAAATAGGTAACGAAGATTCCGAATAAAACTTTGTTCGTATATGTTAAAGTGGTAAATCTACTATATTTAATATTATATAGAATGGTGATTTTGTTGTGTCAAATTTTAATGAAGTTTATATTTCTAATGAACTATTTTATTTATATCCTAAATTTAATAAATAAAACAAGGAAGGGAATGTAGTGTATGCAGATAGCACAATAATAGCGCTCTGTCCTCCCTCCACTTGTCATACTGGTTTTGCCTCGGGCACACCGCCGCTCAGGTATAAATGGACGGCTCAGTGCCGGCATAGTCAGTCTATGTCGAACTGTCGGCTGGAGCGGTAGTGTGTTGGCGAGTCAACTATATTGGATAACTACGTATAGAATCTATATTGTACATATACAGTCTATGCGTATTCTACAGGAGGGCGTCCTACGCTACGCTTGCCAAGACGCGGTCTCCACTCCAGAACTTGTCTGCTCCAACGGCTATTGGTTCTGTGACATACGTGACCAGCCCACTGCCACTTTAGCTTGCTGATCCGGCGGGCTATGTCGGTAACTTTAGTTCTCTTACGGATTAAATCATTTCTGATCTTATCCCTAAGAGAGACTCCAAGCATAGCTCGCTCGCTCTAAACATACTCTTATAAATTTTATTTTGTTCATTAATCATCATCTAATATGACATTCAGATTTTCTAAGTGGTTTAATAAAACATATTCAATAAATGTTAGGCAATAACATGAATTATTATCAAGAAGGCCCATAAACTGATTCAATCAATTGATATCCACACAAAAACAATAGTCGCATTTATTGTGGCTTGTGAGTTTACACTTGTGAGTTGACACTATGATTAAGCAGTTAAGCAACCATAGGGTTCAGCTTTACTATCTGTAATCATAAATTATATTTAATCTACCACTCAAACATTACCACCAGAAAACCCAAAGAAAATCATTTTTTTTCTGTAGAGTTTTGTCACAAAATCAGCATACTTATTGATTTAAAAAATACTAAATTAAAAGCACCCTACTCACATTAACTTTTATTAAGCTGAAATGTAAATGAGGTACTGAAACATCTGTTTTAGACTTTGGATATAAAATCTTTTCTCTAATAGGGACAACCAGCTGTTTAATAATATATAAACTGAATAGTACATACAATTAGTAATTTATATCAGAAGGTCAAATGCCCATCTCATGATTCATACAGCAAAAGATATTTCAAGGTTATACATTGGACCTATCTATCAGTTGTTAGACAAATTGATCTAAAAAAATAATGTAGGTATAAACTTTTAAAGTGATTAGGTATTTGTTGAATAGGTATACACTTTAAATGGCTAGTCATCCATTGCACTTTCATTGAACATAATTTGTTGTTTTTTGTTTTGGAAAGTTGGTATCAAATAGGTTAATGTTTACAATATGAAATTCTTTCTTTCAACAGAAATTGGTCCTTGCATATATAGATTTTTATTATTAGGTTATTATTATTTGTATTCCTTACCTTCTTGAAAAATTTGTAGATCATTGAAACAACACTGACACCATCATCACTGCTTGGCGGCAGTGCAATTTTGCTTGAAGTGGTCATCTTATTGTCATTTGCCTATAAAAGAACATATAAAATGAATAATGATTTCAATTCAATATCTCTATCTATGAAAAAGTAATTGGACTAGGTATTTGAATATGATAAAAGATTAATAGTTTTTATTTAGATACTTTGGATTTAAGTTGGATAAATTAATAAATCATTAATAAATAGGTTTCAGATTCATTTAAATATTTTCTGGAAATCGGAAACATGCTTGGTTAAGAGAAACAGTTTTCGTCGATAGTACGAAATAAAACTGACTCATTTTTATTTATAGTTATAATACTGCAAATAAGATGCGCAAAAAAAATCTACATCGCACTACGAAATAAAGAAAAACGTACCATGCTGGACACCGGCTACTGGAGGGTAACGTATAAAACACTATCTAATTAAAAACATCACAACACGACAAGCCAACAGTGCCGCTCACAGGCAAATAACAAATTTTAATTATTTCGTGCTGAAGCGTGGTACAGTAAAGAAGTGTAACCCACCCATTCGGTTCCAATGTTAACTATGTTCGGTTTCAATATTTACAATGTTACAAACATTTGTTTGCTAATGTTTCATTTATTAAAAAGAGTGCAAAATATATACAAATAGTTAAATTTAAATAATGCGAAAGAAAATAAATATTAAATATTGATTTCAAATATCTATACTTATGTCAAAAAAGTGTCACTTTGACATTACAAGTTTTAAGCTATAGATAAGCTTTAGAAAGACAGCTTTTAAGCAATATTTAAAAATGTAGGAAAACATAAAAATTTATTCAACGAGTTAATAAATGATAAGGAAAACGTTACTTAATTGTAATTGATTTAAAACAACAAACGATTTACTTAATATAGAATCATTTAAAACAATGTAAATCAACCATGCGTAGATACTAGAGTTAGATCATGCGTAGTACTATATTACCGTACTTAACATACTACCGTATAGTTCATATTCTCAGGATATTACATAGGTATATCCTGAGAATATGAACTGTCTGGTACTTCCGAAGCCAATTTTATGAGAGTTCAAAAAACAACGCTTTGCTTGGCCCGACTTCGTTTCTAAATGAACAACTTGAAGAGTCAACTGCCACACATTTGATGGCAATATCATTAAGCTATTCAGAAACTTTATTTAAATAATATAAAGAAGTTAATTCTGTAGGAGACCATAATGTTAATTTTATAGTATACAAAAATTGGCTAAGTGCGAGTCGGATGAGCCCGTGGAGGATTTTGCAGCATCATGTAACATAAATAAAATAATTTTTATTCACATAAAATATTTTTATGCACCTACTACAGCTTTATATGAGAAAATAGTGGGCTAACGGTCAAGACGTACAAAAAAATAATATACAGACTAGATATCGTCCAAACCAAATTTCGATGTTATATTTCAGGACATCATATATGTTTTTCAATTTTCTCCATCCCACATTTTAGAAGTAAGTCAAACTTTTTCAGCTTATAGCGGTCTCTCTCGGGTGTATAGGCCTTAGTCGTCCACGCGGGCCCGTGCGGATTGGACGATTCACGCCCAACCTTTGAATCTCTTCACAGGCGCGCGCAGGTTTTATAACGATGTTTTCCTTCACCGTAAGAGCGTCGGATAAACGTACATATAATTACAAAAAATCGAAATCACATTGGTACACGGCGGGATTTGAACCATTGCCCTCCTGGTAGGAAGGCAACAGTCCAAACCATTCAGCCACCGACGTATACACATACTTACGAAGTTTGAATGTAGAGCTAATATTTTCGGAGAAAAATAGGTGTGAAATAGGTTTAACTAAAAGTTGCAGTAGTCCGGTCAACCGAACTAACAACCGGACTACTGCTTCTATGCACAGGCAGCACGCAACGTGAAGCTGTGTGCTGCGCGGTACATTTCTTTTTTGTCTAAAATAATTGTTTTCTTTAACAAATACAGCCTACTTATATTTTTTGCTTTTTTACATCGGCTCCTTGCCAATAAAAGAACCGTCGAAATCGGTCCAGTCATTTCAGAGATTACCCGGAACAAACAATATATATGGAACTCTTATTCTATTTGTATGTGTAGATTTATAAATAAAACTATTTAGAAAATAAATATAATTTTATTACAATTTAGTATGTAATCAAACACATATTTCTCCTTATATATAAATGCAATTACAATTCTTTAGATCTTGTGCTTTTTTTTATTAAATACCTTTCTAGCGATATTAACTACCTTAAATTATTTATTCCTATAAAATGGAATGAATTATTTCATTACAAATGGAGTAATTAATCTATTAGTTAATGAAGTAAGCCATATGAAATGTAACAGGTACTTTTAATGAAACTGTATGGTCTACATTTCTGTACCACAAGACAACCATCTTAATGCCTGGTTAAAAATATAAAAATGCAATATAAATTATTGTTGACACTATCAAAATAATAATTGGATTGGAATGTTGAGGAAGGTGCAATACAATTTAGTAGGAATAGTTAATCTCTGGAATGGCCCAAATAGCATTTCATATCGGTAATCATAATGTCAAGTAAAACTTATTTAAAGTAAATATATAAATTTTGCATAAAAGTTTCTTTTACAACATTCAATATTATTTAAATTCAAATGAACTTATTTTATTTAAAAAATACAAATAGGAATATTCATATAAACTTATTAAAATTACAAACTAAATAGACTAGCTGTTCTAAGTCTCAATAAATTTCGACACACAAGGGTGTGTTCTAAGGCACATAATTAAAGTTTCAAGTTACGTTACGTCACCGTTCTTCTCTTTAACCTTTGAACGCCAATGCCACCTAAAGGCGTTACAACAATAGATTTCCTATTTCGCTAGATTCCAAAACTTCAAAGGACTTTACTGAATTATTATATTCAAAGTTTATATAGACACTAACCATTCAGTCAATTTAATGGTTTTCTCGCATTTTTCACATGGTCGTCTATGAATCTTAGATTAGTGATACGTTAAATACAATGGAAAATTTCATGGCTGCATTACTCTTTCAGGAATCCCGCAAACAATCCTTAAGGACCCTTACATTACCTATTCCATATTCTGATACACCAAATCAACTTGTGTTGTCAATTCTTACATGCGCTCGTAGATCCTGCCTCCCTTTGAATACCCCAATAATATATAGCTACACTTGCCTCCTATTATATTGGTTAATCCAGCCCTGAATGCTTTGCATTGAACCCATGAAAAGTTCATCCAAGTGTAACCTAAGCAGCGAGATACTTGACACGTTCTAGCAGCGCGTCACAGGTCTTCTTAGCGTCGCCAAGCAACATGGCAGTGTTGGGGTTGTAGAAGATGGGGTTGTCCACTGCAGCGTAACCAACGCCCATAGACCTCTTCATGACGACGACCTAGTTTTGAAGTAATACAAGAAAGTAATTAGTTAAATCTTAACCAAAGTAGATTTAATGGAGTTATGATGATACACATGTCATAGCTGTGTCTCTATAACCATTTTATATTAAACTAGTTAATCATTTGAAAAAATCTTAATCTATGATATGATACATTCATATTTTAAATCAGCTGTCTCGGCCGACGTTGTTCTACAGTATTTGAATTGGCTTTACGCAAACTTGTTTCAACACTTAAGAGTTATCCAGATAGCTTTCCGTCAAACTTACACATACAAAATAACACACACGCACGTACATGATAGATTATTTTTGGACTTCTTATAGGTACATACCTGATTCGCCTTCCACACTTTTAGCACAGGCATGCCTGCAATGGGCGAGTTAGGATCGTCTTCTGCAGCGCTGTTTACAGTGTCGTTAGCACCTATAACACGAATAAACTCGTTTTAATCCGATTGTTCGGACTTTTATGAGAATTATAACCATATAATATATACCATAGAATTATAACCATAGAATTAATATTTATGGCTATATAATTATAGCCATAAATATTAATTCATTTAAGGCCTTTCTGGCTTGATTCGTGGCTTAAAAATTGATTTTTATAATCTGAAAATAAATTTAAGTAGCCGCTTTTATTCGTGACTTAAGATTAAAATTATAATTACCCCAAAGAACAAAACGACTAATATATTATTCAAACAAGGTTACTACACTTACTACGAGGATTATAAAGTCAAGTTATAATATCCTCACCAATGACCAATACAAGATCAGTTTCAGGGAATTCGTCGTTGATTTCTTCCATTTCGAACACATCGTCGTACGGCACGCCAGCCTCAGCCAGCAATACATTCAGCTGACCTGGCATTCGACCTGATCATAAAAAAAACTGTCATAACATATACTATATAATAAATATTATTCTTCGAGACAACAGTTCAGATATCCTTTTCCCAAAACTTGGCCACAGCTCTATAGCTATCCGACGCTACTTTCAATAAATACGCTAATATTTATTGTGTGGAACGCTGTGTGGGAAAGGCTATAGCCAGCGTGGGACAGTATAGCTTATGATTATGATATTTGCCGACCCATTTGGTGTAACGGTTAATCGTGAGCTACTACAAACCAAGGGTTCCGGGTTCGATCCCCGGCAAGTACCACATTGTGTAAACATGTCTGTTTGTATTGGTTGGGGTATTTTCTATGTATAATATGTATTGTATGTTTATTTGCCATACAGTTGTTTAGTAGCCATATTGCAGGTTAATAAAGTTTAGTTTGGGACTATATAGCGCTATGTAATATCAGAGGATATTTATTTTTTTATATGAANGGGCACGAGCCTACCCGTATAGGGTGATTAGGCCTTAGTCGTCCTCGCGGGCCCAGTGCGGATTGGACGATTTCACACACAACCTTCGAATCTCCTCGCAGGCGTGCATGAAGGTTTCCTCACGATGTTTTCCTTCACCGTAAGAGCGTCGATTTGAACCTCAGCCCTCCCGGTAGGAAGGCGACAGTCCACACCACTGAGCCACCGACGCTCTAATATATATATACTATATAATAAATATAATAACATATACTATATAATAAATATTCTTCTTCGAGACAACAGTTCAGATATCCTTTTCCCAAAACTTGGCCACAGCTCTATAGCTATCCGACGCTACTTTCAATAAATACGCTAATATTTATTTGTGTGGAACGCTGTGTGGAAAGCCTATAGGCCGAGCTGTGGGACGGTATAGGCTTATGATTATGATATTTTGCCGACCCATTTGGTGTAACGGTTAAGTCGTGAGCTACTACTAAACCAAGGGTTCCGGGTTCGATCCCCGGGCAGTACCAACATTTGTGTAAACATGTCTGTTTGTATTGGTTGGGGTATTTTCTATGTATAATATGTATTGTATGTTTATTTGCCATACAGTTGTTTAGTAGCCATATTGCAGGCTTAATAAAGTTTAGTTTGGGACTAGATAGCGCTATGTAAATATCTAGAGGATATTTATTTATTTATATGAAGTAATTGTTGCGAAAAAGAAAATCATCTTTCTTTTCGGACAATTACGTGATTCAGCCTTCTAAAAATATTCGAAAACGTATTGAAAAGTAAAACTTACCCGCCACAGGGTGGATTGCAAACCGTACTTTCTTGCCAGCGGCCTTGAGGACGTCCACCAACTCTGCTATGGGATATTGGGCCTTGGCCACGCATAATCCGTAACCTGTTAATTACAACATAATTAATGATAACTGTTGCTAACTAGTATCATAGTTGTGTAAACAATTATGAAAGTAAGTCTAAATCTACCAAGGCCGAATTAGTTAGTGTGGATTCCAAAATTTTCTCTACACTTAGATATATTAGATATTCTATATATATGTGTGTGTAACGCAGTATTTATTCCTCTTGGTAGTGGTAGACCACTGAATCCAGCCATTATTAAAGTTTATAATCACATTTTAATGTTGGTATTTTTCCTCCTCCCTATAGCTATGCTATGTAGGAAGATCCTGTGTGTAGTAGTACGTTATAGACATTTGATATCAACTCAACTAATAATAATAAAGACTCATGATGAAACTTACCTGGGGTGATGATGATATTGGAAGCGCGGTGGATGAGGTCCGCCACTGAGTCTACGTTGAGCTCGGTGTGGGTAGCATCAGTGCGTTTGGCCGAGCCACTTGACGTCACACCGTAACCGCCCAGGATTACGTTTGGCAAGGAACGGTTCATTGCCTAATAAGAAATAGTAAGTTCATTTGATTAATACTTTATATGTTAAGTTTCCATGCTAATTTGAACTAAACACTGTCGTAATAAAGGCGACAACCCATGAAATATAACCTTGTTGCTTTGCATTGTGGTGTGTGTATGTGTCACACAACATTTACTATAATAATAAAGAAATCGCAGTTCGGAACCTTAGACTTGGGAGGCCTTTGTCTAGATTTAATTATTTTTTAGAGATAAAGAAGCAGCACCATCGAGACTTGGATAGTTTTTTAAAGTATGTTTTTAGTGGGATATATATTTCTAAAGATATGATCTTTAGAAATATAACTAATTATAAGTTCAAAATAGTCATTGGCAGATATTTGATTTCTTTTGGCAATCTTACCTTACACATGATGTACGAAAGAATAGCACCGGAGCTGCCGATGAGGGCACCCACGATGGTCATCAGGGAGTTGTTCAACATGAAACCCTCTGCACACAGCGCCCAACCTGAATAGCTGTTTAGCACTGTGATCACTACTGGCATGTCCGCTCCTAGAAAAATATAATTTAAACTTTGTTTCTTATGTTAAGAATCCGACGATATAACTTTATTTTTAAAGAATGTGGCCTTATGTTGATCAAATTGAACTACACATTTACTTAGTCTGATATCCAAACTTGAAACGTTCGTTCCAGGAAGTCCTCCTTTTTGTCGCACTAAGTCGTCGGCGTCGTTGGCGTAGTGGCCATCAATGAAGTAGCGGTTAGTTGTTGCACATCAAGTCTAGCACTTACTGCGATAATCGGTCGTCGGATGGGTAGCGCGGTGTGTACGTCTGATGCGGCAGTAGTTAGCATTCCTAAAAGTTTTCGACGCAGGTAATACTAGGTCGATTGTGATTGGTGAGTCTTATCAAAGAGAATGCGCCGTACACACTTTATATGGCGCGTTGTGAATGGCCCGCCACGTAGTCAATGATACTCATCCGTCTCACATAACACAGCGAGCGATGATAACCGATACAGGAAGAAAAGTATCTCAATCTGTCAAAAGCATTTCGCACGGGTCTAAAATCTATCTTCTTTGCAAGAACATCGACGAGTCTTATTAATTGTGTCTGACATACTTCAGCAGTAGCAATAGCGCTCCTCGAATTCATCTTCTGTGCAGGTAAATCTATAAGCCATATCAATAGTGACGGTAGCTCAGATAGCAGCAGTGTCAGTCGCTGCAGCCTGCAAGTGAAGTACAGAAGTAGCCTAGGTATACGTCGCAATGGCGCAGTTGATGGACCAATACTAGTCATTTGTGATTGGTGAGCTTTATCATTAGTGTGGTTACTTACTTTAATAGCAGCAGTGTTTCCTGTAGCCCGAAGTACACCAGAAATACGACTCACCGGTACGCTCGACCGAGCACTACCGTCCGTGTGTGTGGTGGCACATCAAGCGTGCGTGCGTACCTCCGATGGCGGCGGTGAGCGTGAGTCCCTGCAGGGCGCTGAGCGTGGCGGCGGCGGCCAGCAGCGGCAGGCCGGCGGCGTCGGGCGCCACCAGCAGCGCGCCCCCGCATGACAACGACCCGCCCAGCAACGCCGCGTTCAACACGTGACGACCGGGCAGTAGCAGCGGCGCGGATGATAGCGACCCTTGCAGCTTGCCGTACGCTACCAGCGACCCACTGTTTACGTATTGTATTGGTATTACTCGTCAAATATGGCTCAAGTTGAATGAACAACTTATTCATAAAATATCACTAAAACTGTCTGTATGTATAACCACAGTTCACTGTCGAGTAAAATACACTTTCAAATAAAGTCTCTCTTCTCTCTTCAACCGCAGTCCACTGCTGGACATAGGTCTCCCCCATTTTGCGCCAGATATCCCGGTCCTCCGCTTTTCTCATCCAGCTCCCACCAGCGACCTTCCGCAAGTCATCGGGCCGGAGGGCGTCCTACGCTACGCTTGCCAAGACGCGGTCTCCACTCCAGAACTCGTCTGCTCCAACGGCCATCGGTTCTACGACATACGTGACCAGCCCACTGCCACTTCAACTTGCTGATGCGGCGGGCTATGTCGGTAACTTTAGTTCTCTTGCGGATTAAATCATTTCTGATCTTATTCTCCATTCCATTCTCCATTGCGCGTTGAGTGACTTTGAACTTGTGAACCAATCCCGCAGTCAGTGTCCATGTCTCAGCTGCGTATATTAGCACGGGTAGGACGCATTGCTCAAAGACTTTCGTCTTTAAGCAACTCGTCGGGAAGATTCATTTAGGCTGTTCAGCATCTCCGCAAGCTCTTCCGATCACTCTGCCACGATGACGATATCGTCAGCAAAACGAAGATGAGAAATAAACTCTCCATTGACGTTGACGCCTCGTTCAGACCAGTCCAGGGTCTTGAAGACATCCTCCAATGCGTTTGTGAACAGCAATAAAGTAGGTGTATTTAATATTTTATTAAATCAATGTAAAATGTGGCAAGTTACTAAAAAACTTTTACAAATTTTATGAAAGAATTAAGTTGCCAATGCATTGTTTTGTTTCATAGGACTAAACTGTACGTTCACGAACTAACTGATAATAAACAACCATTATAACTGCCTCGGCGGACTAGTGCGCTGAACGTTGGGTTCGAATACCGCGGGAAAACCGCATAGTGAAAAGTCACTGTGCGATATTTCCCACTCCGGTTTAGACTTTAGTATGCTGAATCAACCGATTGTCTGAAGGAAAGATGCTTTCGTGCTTCGGAGGCTTAGATCAACATAAACTAACTAGAAGCACATTCACGAAGAAAAGTCGACCAAAAAATGTCTGAGCCACATGACACACGTAGTTATTGTTATATTTACAACGTAAAATTGTTAATTTAAACTTTGACCTTAATGCGTCATAGAAAGAGTATAAAATCAAGAGCACGAGCAAACTACTGTCATTATGACATATAGCGAGCGACTTGATTATGAATGAAAATTCTGCCCAACTGACGCGATGGGCAGACTTTTGTCGCGGACACTTTTTGAGTGAGATTGTGCATCTAGTTAGATTATTGTTTATCTAAGTTCAGACTACAATCTTAGGATAGTAGTCGTCAACACCTCTCAATCCGCATTTAAGGACTGGTTTCAATCTTCCCATGGTTATGCTGTGTGGGAAGGCCTTGTCCTGGAGCGTTGAAAAATGAAAATGAAAAGTGTTTATTCAGTTTTAGGTCCTTAAAGAACACTTATGAATGTCAAATGAAGCTACCACTGGTTCGGGAGGTAGTTTTCCACTGAGAAGAAACCAGCAAGAAACTCAGTAGTTACTCTTTTCAAAAAAAATGTGTTGAATACAGATTCATTTGTAATCAAAATAATTATATAAAGCAAATTATATTTTCAATTTTTATCGTATTATGTACAGGTAAAAATATAATAATCTACAAAAGTACTATTAAGCAGTTAAGTATTATATAAATTTAAATAGATGACAACAAAAAAAATACAAAAGTAGTGCAAGCGTGGAAATCAACATGTCCATGAGTTTTTATCATTTATATAATCTTCAACACTATAGTAAGCTTTTTTTTTATTAAAATAGACTTTACATGAGACTTAAACTTATGCGTTATAGGCTGATGATGATGACATTCCTATTTGAATTGACACACATTTTAGTAAATTAACCCATTGAACGCCGGAAATCCAGACACAATAGGAAATCTATTGTTAAGACGTCATTGGCAGTCAAAGGGTTAAGCAACCAAACAAAGCGCGTTTGAATCCTATAAATACAAAAACCTTACGTGAACGTGATGCCTCCGATGTAGGTGCCGAGGAAGAGAGACGTCTTCAGCGTGGCGGCGGTGGGGTCGAGCGCCATCGCGGGGAAGTCGTGCATGTACGTAGCGATACACGTCAGCACAGCTGCCATGCCCACCAAGCTAATAATGGAGAGCGTCTTTTACAGAAATCCTTGGCAATTAGTATGATTGTACACTGTTTGACCATTAGACGTTACCGGTTACCAGTGGCGTGCAGAGATTATAAGTAGGGTATGCAAAGTTAGTGACACTTATCGCAAAATAATAAATAAACATATGTTAGGCTACCAAAGCCCATCTGCGGCCAACAGCAGTAGTCAGTTCGAAAATCAAGCTTTTGATGACAGCAGATCGCCTATGGTTTCTAATCTGTAGAGGTAAATGGGCGAATAAGTGGGAATAATTTAATATGTTGGTGATTTTCCGGGTTGCCTAGACACACAGGGTATGCACTGCTTATTTGCATATATGGAGTGCACGCCACTGCCAGTGCTCACGGTAATTTTGCACCTAGATTCTATAAAACTACAGCGTCTCTACAGCGCAGATATTATGATCTCGTATAATGATAAATTTTCTACTGTTGACTTATTTGTATTATCCCTTAGCCAATTAAAATTTCATGTATTTTACTATTCCAAAAATGAGTTGTAGAAGTTTTTTTTTGTATAACACTGCTGCACGTTACAAGAAAAAAAAAAGGAATATTCTATCCTCTATCTAGTCATCCTCCAGTGCGTCATGTTATTTTAGCCTTATACGTCCACTTCTGAACAAAGAACTCCTATAATCACACGAACCGACCAGTTTATAAGCACCCACGACATTCTCAAAGTTTCTGGTCCATGTAAAAATGGCTCTTATTAGTCGCTCGCATACATTAGAATGATACAATACAATGTGTTTTATAGATGTCTCCTTGGATACCGTCATAGACCAGGGATTAAGTTCCTCGCCACGTTGGTCAAGTAAGTATTGGCATATCCCAGCGACTCATTAATTGTACGGCAAGGAATAATGCATTTTACATTATCATAAAGAATATTTATTAATTATTTTGCTAGGAATAATCTAAATGAACTCGTAACTTTGGTCATAATCTTGTAAAATACTCTATAACTATTCAAGAACGATTGTCATAAAGCAGCAGTTATATAGATACCACATGTTTTTCCACCTAAACATTTAATTAAAGTATATGTATGTACCTATGTATATACAGGTGAAATACAAGCAAATATTTATCAAGCCTTTATAATACAATTTAAATAAAACTTAACAGCATTTTAAATGAATATAACTTAAAATAGACAATGCATTGTAAACAATAGTTATAAAGGGGCTGTTAAATTATCACTCCTTTGTGTTATATATCTATCTTTATCTTATCATAAACTGCTGGTATTCCAATAAAAATAAAATAACTTGTTTGATATGCATTTGCAGGACCAACAAATTGTTTCAATGGCTTTTGTATAACATAATGCAGAATTTAAGTACTAAATACCTGTGGAAACCAGCCACGAGCTGTGGCAAGTCAGTGATCTCAATCTTCTTGGCTATGGTCGCTCCAATAACGCCACCTAGTCCGCAAACTCCCACCATTTGGGCAAGAACCTCTGCACTCGGTGTCAGCGCACCCAGGGTCGCGGCTATGCCTCCCGCAACACCGATCTACAAATAAAATGCACTTTACTACCATATAGATAGATTCAAAAATAATAATGCATGTTCTAATTGCAACCTCATATTACTAAAGTATCATCAATATTTGATGCGACGAGCCAAACCCAAGTTGCCACGTTTAAGAAAGGCTGTTCAATTTCATAACTGTATGAGTTTTGTCTTATAACACATACATGTTAAACAATTGGCGACTTTAACAAGACTGTTGCATTTTAATATCACGAAAAATATAGGTAAAAAATACCTGCTGATAGTATTTACGATTTAAAATTTGAGAAATATAAAGTAAAACTATTTAAATTTTTAGAAAATATAATGTATAAGTAATGCAATAATTTTGTTAACAAATCAGTCGTTTATGTCTCAATGCCTTTACAATGGCAACAGATTGAAGCTAGAGCCATCAAGATTACAATGAGCGGGTCTTGGGCCGAGTCTTAAAGCTGCGTCGCAGATTTGTAATGTGTACGTTTATGCACGCCTTTCTAATCATTGGTTGCATTTTTTAGTGAAAATATAAAACGGGATGTTTACACTTGAATTTTTATTCATGAGTGCATACATTCCGCGATTTATGTACATTCAAGAGAAATTTAATGTATACATGGACATAATTGCAAATGTTCACTCTGAAAATTACAAAATCGAATATCCGCTATAACAGTACATACTTTCAAAAGTATTGACAGTTAGCAATTAGTTTTGTATTTTTAGTGTGAACATTTATCTAATATTCTATCCTATACATTTTATTGATCCAGACTGTACTTATAATATATTCACATAATGTGTATGTAAAAAAGAGTATAATATAATACCATTCCCAGATAGTTTCCCTTTCGAGCAGTGGCCTGCGAACTTAATCCGGCGAGAGCACCCACGCAGCACAGTGATGACGCCAAGTAAGCCATTTGGTGAACCTCGGGGTAGCCCTGCATTTAAAAGAACGAATTGTGATAACCAGTCTTTATATAAATAAATAAATAAAATAAATATCCACTGACATTCATACAGCGCCATCTAGCCCCAAGTTAAGCGTGAAGCCTGTATTATGGGTACTAAACAACAGATAAACATATGTATATGATTTTTTTGGTAAATACATACATATTACCATTACAAACAGACATGT
This sequence comes from Leucinodes orbonalis, assembly GCA_019425675.1. Taxonomy (NCBI): domain Eukaryota; kingdom Metazoa; phylum Arthropoda; class Insecta; order Lepidoptera; family Crambidae; genus Leucinodes; species Leucinodes orbonalis. Next base: position 70,167 of record PQWD01005617.1, read on the forward strand.
TCATGCACACATTTTTTTGTACTCCACGGAGATCGAGCGCGTAACCCTTGGTGTTGCAGCCGACGTTTCAACCGCAACACCAAATGGGTCGTCAAAGATATGATTGGTTTATATGCTGATATCATACAGAACTGACGTGTTAGAAAGTTTCACTGCGAAAGACTTATTAAAGTCCATTAAGTAAGTAGGCGGTTTTCTGTATTGCAATTTAATTCAATCCAAAAACGAATTAATATAAACAAAACATACATGCTAAATAGGTAGTATAAGGACAAGTTTGCGAAAATGATTACTTATTTATTGCTAAATCTTATTATACGAGAAAGATTCTTACAAACATACCTGCATGGCTGTGGTAATGTATCCAGCGAGGAGTGCGGCAGCGGGGATTCCGTAAAGATAACCATATTCTGGTGGGTCACCGGGCCTAAATAACAAACAATAGGTTAATATAAAATGTATATGGTTTATATCTTCCATTTCATTGTATAATTGAACATCCATTAGAATTTTTCATCCAACCACTGTTTCTGATTTATTTTTGTTTTTTACCTTTTGAACATATCAAGCATGCGCTGTGTGACCATGAACCCGCCGAACACGTTCACGAACGAGATAAGAGCCGCCGTGCTCGCCAACCACTGAAACATTAGATAAAAAAGTTGAGGTATACAATTCAGTTTTATTTTTGGTTTAAACGACACTGTCAAAGTACTACTCAGTAACCATTTGTACAATAAATTATATTGTCACATATCGCAATTTTATTAATATTCTTATACTTAAAATATTACTGCTTTATATACTTAGAGCAACCCGCCCATTCAGCGTTGTGAACGAGCATATACTCCAAGATACTCCAAGATGTGCGAAATAGGAGCTTATGTCTAATAATGGACTGCGACAGGTTGAAAAATGAATACCTAAACCTTTTGTTCGTAGACTATACTTATTTATTATGTGGTATTCTTATGAAACAACTACCAAACTTACCATAGACAAGTAACTATTTTCAGTTTCCTCAGGGCGAGTCAGACATTCATCATCATTATCATCATCATTTTTCGAACTGACTAGGTATTACTGTTGGCTTCAGATGGCCTTTACAGCTTCACCGGGCAATTGGCGAGGATCTCAGCCTTAAAATTTACACAACGAGCATCGCTGAGTGGGATTCGAATCTCGGCTTAGGCCGTTGCGGGGGGGGCTTGGTAGCCTAACATATGTTTGGGGAGAGAAGTGGCCCGGCACACGCCAGGACGCGTTACGCGAATAGGGACAATATATCATCAGTCTATAACGTTCCACTATGTTCCTTGTAGCCTTGGCATACCCATAGACATAAATTCGTCAAATCATTGAATTACCTGTACGGTAGTTTCAGGAACATACCCGCCACCCATCAGTAGCAATCCGCCAACGGCCGTGATGCCCGACACGGCGTTGGTGACTGACATGAGCGGCGAGTGCAGTGCTGGCACCACGCCCCACACGGTATGGTACCCGACCACACCTGAACACAACGTGCGAGAGTTACTGATAACTTTCTATGGTAGTTGTATGTCAATGAATAGGCATTAACATTTTTGTAATTAAAATATATAATTAATTAAATATCCACAGACATTCACATACCAACAACTAAGCATTAGCCTGTACTATGAGTATACATATATAAACATACATAAATAAAATAAAAATCCACTGACATTCACACAGCGCCATCTAGCCCCAAGTTAATCGTGGAATCTGTATTATGGATACTAAACAACGGATAATCATACTTAAATACATTTTTTTGTAAATACATACACACAGACATGTTCACGCACACAAATGTTTGTACTACCCGGTGATCGAGCCGCTACACCAAATGTTTCGTCAGTCAGTCACTTTTATACTTCTTTTTAAAATACATACATTTTATACATAGAAACACCGAGACCAATACAGTCATGTTCATACACACAATGTTTGTACTGTTCGGGATCGAACCCGGAACCCTTGGTGTAGTAGCCGACGCTTCAACCGCTTATAATATATAAATAATGATTTACCTACGAATATAGAACAGCAGAAAAAACTTACCAGATAACGCTAAAGTTGTTGTCATGGTAGTAAAAGCGGGATTAGGTGAAACCACACCCAGCCCAATCAAACTGGCCATACCTGCAGAATTAAAAATACATTTTATTTTATGATACACCTAAAACGAAAGTTTCCTTTATGAACTTAGTACCTCCTGCCTAGTAATAAACCTGTCTTCTAATATTATTACTGCTCATTTCATGAACCAGTTTTTTAATTTTCATTAATTTAATGCCTCACATCAACAATAAACTAACAAATAAATCACGAAGAAACGGCAACCAATAAATTACCGAAATATTATATCCCCCTTAACCTTTAACTGCTGAAGTTTGATATTATTTCACTTATTTTTCTGTTGTGGCTGGTTAAAAGGATAACTTTATAATCGTATCGTTATTACTTACCGGTAGAATATAAGAAAGCATCCTTGAGTGTTTCTTTGAAAGGACTCGGCGGTTCTGGTTTGGCCACGGCCTGAGGCTTGACTGGGGGCGGAGGGGCCACCGCTGGTGGTGGAGGGGGCCATAACAGCTCCCCAGCTTTCAGTACAATCGCACCGCGGGTCACTTCGTCCTCCAGGTTGATGTGGAAGTGGTCGTTTGTTCCTGGTAGCGAAGGATAAATGATCAATTGTAGGAACACTAATTTCGACGACCCATTTGGTGTAATGGTCAAGACGTCGGCTACTACACCAAGGATTCGATCCCCGGGCAGTACAAACATGTGTGTGTATGAACATGTCTGTTTGTATTGGTCTGGGTGTTTTCTATGTATAATATGTATGTATTTACAAAATAAAAATCAATATAAGTACATATGTTTATTCGTTCTTTAGTAGGTACCCATACTACAGACTTAATTTGAGGCAAGATGGTGCTGTGTGAATGCCAGTGGATATTTATATTTATTTATTTAAATATCTAAGCGGCTAGTGCGTATTGATGATCGCACAAGTCAAGCATTGCGATAGTTCGCTGTGGCAGAAAGTCGTTAAACCAGCCTATAACCGTTTATTTACATTCTTCAATACTGGGCTATATCGTAGGTATAACCGCTCATGTAGCCCAGTATTAAAGAATGTAATGTATACTCAGTATGCATTGGAGGTGTTATGCAAATAAGTTTATCTTCAATTTGTAAAAATGTGAAATTGTTCATAGTTGGGAAAACTTTGAGCTGAACGGTATTGAGTTACTACATAACAAATTGGTTCTCGATTCCGGTATTTGTACTAAATTATACATACATACATTATATACAAAACACTAATACGACATACCTAGACTGAGAAGGTATCGTACTAAGGTAATCTCAAAAACTAAAAATATTTTTTTTTTACCAAAACAAAAACGACGCTAATTTTATTTAACATAGGATGACATAGGGTTCAAAACTAGGCGACATAAGAGCCGAATAATGGATTTGATACTTGAAGCTAACATACCCAAACTAAGGAGGAATCCGGAAATATTGTTAGCGTACAGTGTAGAAGCGTGCGCTGGCATACGGCTCGGCAAGTCGGTGAGCCCCACGTGGGTGACACCGTGGACTTTCACCACCTCGCCCTTTTTAGTTGTCTGAATATTACCACCCATTTCAGCGGCTAGATCTACTATCACGCTGCCAGGGGCCATGTCGCGGACGGCATCCTGTAACCAAATTGGTTTCATCGAGAATTTATTCGTTTCACTACTTTCGGATAGTTTTAATAACAGTTTTCACCTTAAATTGACAAACACTTTTTTCTGACTACTGCTATTGACCGCAGGTGGGCTTGGCTGTCGTTGGTTGGAAAGCGTCGGTGGCTTAATGGTGTGGACTGTTGCCTTCGAATCTGGAGGATGCAGGTTAAACACCCGCCATGTAGCAATGTGTTTTCGAACTTTCGAAATTATATATACGTTTACCCGACGCTCTTACGGTGAAAGAAAACATCGTGAGGTAACCTGCGCACGCTTATGAAAAAATTCAATGGTTGTGCGTGAAGTCGGCCAATCCGCCCTGGGCCCGCGTGAACGACGAAGGCTGCCCTATACGAGTAGGCTCGTGCCCCTCGGTGTGGACGTATAATGAGCTGATGATGATGATGGGCTTGGCTGTGCGTTGTGTTACTTTATAAATACTTAGGGTAATGATACCAAAACTCGGCTCGAGTTTTGGTATCATTACCCTTCACTATGGCCTCAAAAATAGGTAATTTATCTATTTATTTTCTGTGATGCTGACTGTGCTAAAATGAAAGGAGATTAACTTTTCCAAAATATATGACTTTGCCACTTATGTTGGTCATCATTGACATTTAGCAACGCGTATGAATGAAATTTAACGTTCGTCGTTGAGTAAGGTAGGTAAATGCAACGATACATACGAAGATAAGATCTTGAACTTTAACCGCGACTTCTTACATAATTAAAAATATTTAAAATAACAACTCTAGTTCTTTACAAGGCCCACGAAAATCGTCATATTTTTTTAATGTGACGACCCAAATATATGTTTAAATCATGCTGCTTTGTCAAAAAAAGGAATAGCGGGATTATTTTAATAATGTTACTGATATCTTATATGGGAGCGAGTTTATCCAAGGGATTTTTATCATGTGCTATAATGGATATATATGTAATTTATATACGAGTATTTATTAGGGCACCAAAAAGATCATACGCAGATCAGCATACATGTATCTACGAGTAAAGTGATGCCTTTAAAATAGGCCAACACGGTTTTCATAGACAAGACTTATAAATCAACTCACCTCCATAATAAGCAATGGTGCTGGTTTCCCCGGTATCAGGGCAGTGCTGATGACGACGTCAGAGTTCCTGGCCTCCTTGCCGAGAAGAGCCCGCTCGGCGTCCAGAAACTCCTGGCTCATCTCTTTAGCATACCCTCCAGCGCCAGAACCCTCTTCCTATACAAATAAGGACTTAATATAAGTAAGTATATAAATATTCAGACATTCACACAGTGCCATCTAACTCAAATTTAATTATGGAGATTGTACTATACATGGGTACCTACTAAATAACAAATAAACATACACTCTTATTCATACTTTTTTTAAATAGGTATATACATATACTCTCCACAAATACCCATACATAGTTTCATTGTTTGTAATATACTAACTCAGTGGCGTGCACAGAGATTATGAGTATATGCAAAGTGAGTGACACATATCGCAAAACAATAAATAATTTATATTT
>PQWD01005617.1:79375-120743 GCA_019425675.1 Leucinodes orbonalis
CTCCAATAGAAAGTTTGGTGTATGGGATTCCTGGCACTTGGGGTGGCGCTGAAGAGCTGGAGAGTCTACAGTGCAGGGTTCGGGGCAGGGGTCTACATACCCGAAGCACCTTAAGGCACCCGCACATCTTGCTTCGGGTTATATGTACCTTATAAAATACATAATGAGTAGGTAAGCATTACAATAGCAACATTATAAATAATACCAACGAGTAACTACGAAACTTTTATGTATCATGTCCGATGAAACTAAATAAGTTATCCGCAATTTATGTATGGCAGTCCTGGGTAGATGAGTAGGTTCCTCCTTACTCGCCTTCTTTCATTTTTTTAATACTTCGTTAAATGAAGTCATATTTAATAGAGAAATACCTAGTTTATTTGTAAAAAATGTTCCGTTATTAAAAATAAGGAGCGATCTGGTATTCGTTATCAGGAAGTGACCTACCTTCCGTCCAAGCCGTAAACATAAACTCCAGCACAATAAACCTAATCGAATGAGTTCAAGTTTTTATTCATAACTTTCTATAGTTGGCTTTACCTATTTATAATTTTATGTTGATGAAAACGTGATGGAAACAAACTATCCAATAATGTAATCACAAATAAATGAATTTTACTTAAGGTCCACCCGGGAATGCCACCTAGTTTTTTTCAAAATTTTAAAAATATAGTACAGTATACAATATTTCAAAAGATTTAACTTATTACTATTGTCATAATATACGCAATTAAGTGAAATTTGTATAGCCTCTATTCGTCATTTTTTAATTAAATTCACAGATCTCGTGCCTTTCACGACCTTCTGGTACACCGAAACTATATTTCGATAGGGCAAACTATAATGAAAACAACTTCTCAAGAGTATCGTTATTTTTTTAAACGGACTATGCCCTTTTTTCGCCGTTTACACACGGCACATGCCAGATGTGGAATCATCAGCAAGACATGCTGCACACTAAGCTGTTCCTAGTAGCTGTAGCAAATTCTGTCCCTGGTTTTGAAGTTTCTATCCGTTTGAAGGGTAGAGTAGAAATGTGGGGTTTGTGCTGGTCTATTATACACGAGTATACGGTTTTTAATTAAGATTTGCGATTAAAAGTTCGATTAGATTTCAAATTCAACCTTAATGCGTGCATGATATTTTAGGCTGTATTACTGATGTGTAGTAGCGTGGACGGGGCCTCTTAATCCGCAGGGCCCGTAGCATTTGCCACCCTTGCTATATGGCTAATCCGGCCCAACACAGAAGGGGCCGGGATGGGGGGATCAGCCACCGAGCGGCAGGGGGTTTGTTCGCCACACAAAAAACATACATACTGTAGATATCACTAGGTTTGACTAGTTTACACCTGTGGAGATCATATATGCGCGAGCGGAGTGAGCGTGCTGTGTCAGCGACCGGCGAAGCGCCTCATCCAATACTTTTTAATCAACTTGATATAGAATTATTAAAATCGACTCACGACAAAAAGGAAAACGTAGGGTAAAATAAATCATCTTAATGGTTATTAGATTTATATGGTAAACACCCGTGGTAAGGTGTCACATGCGTCATAATATGAATGGTCCTAACTTCGAACGTCACTGATGGATGCCCGTTTTCCCCAGAAGGAGGCAACACTGATTCCAACTGAATTTTTACCCCTTTTGTGGGGGCACCTCCCTCTTCTATTCTCCAAAATAGTGGGGTGGGGTTTCCTTTCAAGCGTTTTTAGGGTTTTTTAAAAATATTTTTTCTCGTAAAGGGGTTTTTTTTTCAGAGTGCGCCTCCATTTTCAGGGGGCTCTCTGTTTGGCCCCACGCGGGCCCATTGCGGATTGGACGACTTCACACACAACCTTCGAATCTCTTCGTAGAGCGTCGGATAACGTACATATATTTTCGGAAATTCGAAAACACATAATTGAGACAATCTTTCATACCTGCAAAGCGGCGACAAAAAGAAACCTACCTACCTACTCTTTCCAAATAACAAGAAAAAAACGTTGCATTTAAACCGAGCGGTCCAAGCGCGGAGCCTTGAAATGATAATATATACTCCCGCTCAAGATATTTTAGATCTAACCGTAATCGTGCATTTGCCTAAATACAACAATAAAATTATTGGAACTTATTTACATATTATATACTAAAAATGAGTTTACATGTGTAATATTAAATATAAGAAATACTAAATTACATTATTTAATGCAGTTCTTACAAATATATTTAAAACAAAAATCATTTAAAAAACTTACCTTATTAACTAATTTGATAAAAACAATCCGTTTTCTACACCAATCGTAAATAATTAAAACACATTACTCGTCTGGGTAAATGTGTTTCACACTTCACGCATTGAGCAAGGTTCAATTTTGGTGTAATCATAAAAATAAAAAAGAATTTTCTACAAAGATATATTATTATAACAAAAAAGATAATTTTATAAATGCGACTACGGACAACACAAAACGTACGGACCTGCCTGCCGGCCACATACACACACAGCTGGCTGACGGATGGCGATAGCTGGTTTGGCATTAGTGACGTACACAACTAGTTTAGTTTATATTTCTCATGAATCGATATCTAAAATCAATCGGATTATAAATAGTTCATACCTAATAACTTGATACCGGAGGGCTGCTGCCCCTACGCGGTACAATTTTCAGTAATTCACAATCAACGTTTTGCTATTCTTAGAAATGTGAATATGTTATTTGACATTAAATAAAAAAAAACCACTAACTGCTACAAAACTAATGTGAGGTGTTAAAAATACTATTCCTTGTCGCTCAGCATTGAGTAACATTGTGCTCAAAGTCTTAAGCATTTAATATTCAAATTAATATTTGTTGACTTATCTTACAATGCACAGTTTCACCGAACACTGTGAGTAATTATTGCTTTTTACTGGTAGATATGACTTCTGTTACACAATCCATGACTTAAACTCGTACTCTGCATCATTGAAACAGAAACACATGATTATATATAATTGTAAGTTATACGTAATTGTTTAAGTAATACTTATGTTAAAAGTTATTTGTTTCGGAAAACCAAGCATAGTCATAGATTGATATCGAAGAAACGTTCAATTGGCGATAAATTAAAGCACCGAAACATTCTACCGGTGAAATGTTTTAGTGAAAGCTTCTATTGGTAACCAATTTTATCGTAAAGCCAACAGTCTGCTAAGAGTTACTTTAGTAAAATTTTCTATTGATTAATGATTATTTTGTAAAACCAATGGTGCACGAAGGATGATTTCGGTGAAATTTTATAACCACAAATTGTCTTCCGGTATACCATTCTACGCTCTTTATACGCAGAGGGCCACCAGGAGAGCTTGAACTGATTAAAACTTTTTGAGTAATAATAGAATCAAAATATGTTTGATTTTAATTTTTTTTCGTCTTAAAGTAGGTACAATAGGTAAGTACCCATTTAATTAGATTTAATAAAATAAGTAAGCGAGCTATGTGATCACCATAACGTTTTGTCTTGATAAATAAAGATTCAGTATCGATACGGCAAGTTGAAAGATCACAAAATAAAATTCAAACATAGTATGAAAAATGTTTGAAATTGAAAAATATTACTAAATATTGCATTTTACAGCATGAACTTTATTTAAAATGTTAACGCCTAGTTTATTTTAAAAAAAATCAGATTTATTCGATATGGCGTTAAACGTCATCATCATAATTCATCATCAGCTCATTAAACGTCCCCACCGAGGGGCACGAGCCTACCCGTATAGGGGAAACTAACATATAATAAAAGCCTAAACGGTTAAAACAATGTTAAATTACATCAGCTAAATCGATTAATTAATCGATATTTTGACATTTGACGGATCCTTTGCACATCACTATTTGGGCTCTGTATGTATGAGTAGATACATTGTTCTGGTTTCGTATCTCCCTCCTACAACTACATAGCCTACAAAAAAAACACTCATACATACGGTGAGTAACCACCGTGCGAATGGTTTTGTGTTGTACACTTAAAGATTAAATTTCAAGAGATGGCCAGTAACAGCACAAAACGATTACTAAAATATGTCACTGAAACATCTGTGAAATCTACAAGAAATTGTAAGTGTTTAGTTGTGTTTTGTTTTGTTGGTTAGGTAACTTTAAGATTAAAGTCTAATCTAAAATGTACACTTGGTACTTTTTCCTGTCTTTGCTGTATTATTTATTACTGAAAACATTGATACTTTTGTCTTTTTGTTTTCACTTTATCGTTCCAACTAGATATATTATTACTTTCAATTTAGTGGGTTGACTTTTGCCCATAATTATTTAAGCCGGCAAATTTTGTGCACTAACTACTCTTTGTATTACGCAAATTGTGTTCGTTATCTGTAGAAACGGTAATTCCTATCTAAACATTCAATAACCCTAATTACACATACAATTTACATATACTACAACAATATTCATGTTTATAAAATAATTACCTACCATTCAATTCAATCAATTAAACATTTTTGAATTATACTACATTAAGATTTTGAAAAATATTTATAATACTGAGATTCTTTAATAAAATCGTTTCCTACACTTATTTTCTATGTAATTACTAAATAAACTAAAATTAGTTTTATTTTAAAATAATTTTTATAAGCCATATTTTTGTGTGCCAGATCAATTTCTTACTTTTGCTCAAAGATTTGCAGAGATACCTGACTCCACAAACAATAGATTTTATGTTGTTTTCATGCGTTAAGTACTTGGAAGGTTAAAGCTTTATCAATTACTGCTGATAAAGGTAAACTTACTTAAAACTTGAACTCTTAATGTAACAGTCGTTAGAGCTAAACACAACATGTATAAAAACTGATCACCTTCCTACTTAAACTCTCTACTTATAAAAATAGTTTATAAAAAAATTATAAGTAGATTCAAAGTACTTTTTGTTAAATTCAAATTTAGAACACTTGTAAGGTTAAGACATCTTCATTTTTCATATTTTTTTATGAAACAGATGGCACAGCTAAGAGAGTGGTGGCATCCAAGCCGGTTGTGGAGATGGATGGAGATGAGATGACTCGGATCATTTGGGCCAAGATCAAGGAGAAACTAATTTTCCCATATGTGAAGGTAAGTTTGTACAAGCATTTGGTTCACCTGTTGAACAAAAATGCCTTTCTAACAATAAAAAAAAATCAAATGTCTGGATACCCTAGTAGATAAATATACTTTTATTAGTTTTTACATGCTTTTTGCTTTGCCATAGAGGAAATACTAATAAAAAGCCAAAACTATTAGTAAAATTGTTTATTTCCTGCTATCATAAACATGACATTATAAGAAAGGTCAGCAACTTACAATTTGGAATCATTAATTAATTAAATGCAACCCTATAAATGACACAGTGGTTCTGATTGGCAGGATTGGATAGTTATACATGTATATATGTTAATAGGACATTGAGCATTGGCAATTGCCTCTAGCCAATAAATGAATAATGCTTATGCTTAGTCCCAAAATGGTAGGATAGAGTGTCATTTGCAGTCCTGACATACTTCTCTGTCTTCTGTCACATTCCTCAATCTTTTGATAAATGCTCTTTTATTTTTTCGGTTAGAAAGGATAAAATTATATATTTATATATCAATTTGGTCAAGTTCTGCTTCATCCCCAAGTTGGCCTCTAGCAATAAAACTGTATAAATATCTTGATTTGCCTTTTTTAACACTCACTCACCCATAGGCTTTTTATTAACAGGTAATTTTCAGTATTTTCTATATTCATTGTAAATTCTTTATTGATGGTCTTTTATATATATTTTATATTGTTTTCTGTACTGGAAACTACCTGAGTTTTTTTAAAGTTAACATACACCTATTTATGACCACGATTGAACCAAATTTAGATTTATTAAGACAATTTACAATTTATACAACTGAAGTTGTTAATACATTAAGATATCACTTAAGGTTATCATTGTGAAACTTGTGTCAATGCTTATCAGGGTTTGATTGGGCCAATGTTATATTGTAGTGAAGAGCATATGGGTTGTTGACTATAATATTTTAAACTGTACTACTATAATAGTTTAATACTTCTAAGCATATATCTGATTGAACGAATTTTAGCAGGTTTTGCCATAGGTATATATATAAAATATGAGAAATATTCATATTTTTTTGTTATATTTTGTAAATATGAATGTTACTTATTTTATACTGGCTAACATTCACGCTGATATGGGGGGAATACTCCAGCGGTGGACAGTATGGCTGAAACGATGATCAGAATGTCAAGAAAAAATCGGCCACTGGCGCTGCCTGGCATGTTCGTAATACGAACATGCATGTTTTTTGTATTTCTAAAATTCAACCCTCTGCATTAATCAGTGTTTAGAGTAGCAGGTAGTAAAATGGCCCCATCCACACAAAAAATGGTCCGTGCCATGGTCGTTCTTTTTTTGTATATAATACATACACCTATTGAGGGCTAGACAGCGTGCGTATTGGCTCGTTGTTCGGTTGACGAGCGCGAAAGTCGAGAAACCATTGGTCATTCGATAGGTCACAGATTAAATACCTATCTCAAGCCCTAAAGTGCTTCAGAAGTCACGAAGTCCCGGTTACTAGCTTAGGATGGTAGTGATTAATATCCACCCATTCACAAAGTGCTTCTTTAGTTTTGTGGATTTTCTTTTCATACAGATAACTAACGCATGCAAGATGTTATTTCTTTTAGAGGTCAATTCATCGGTATAAATTACATTCCACAGTAATATTATTTCATTTAAATTAAAAGTAAGTTATCTACTTACTATTATTTTAAACTTTATTAGATATAATTGAAAAACATTGTCTCTAAATGTTTACTTGAGTTCCATGTACCCAAAAGGCTTGGGCTTTCCGTTTTTAAATAAGTTTAAACAGCATACGACGAGTTCTTTATTTATCTCTCGAATCCAGTCAAGTTCAAAACCAGCTTTACTGGCTTTCACGATAACGGGTTTATCACTGAAAATAAACTCGAGTATAATAATTGCACAGCGAACTGCAAAGTTTATTTATTGTTCGGCCATCGTAGGTACCTACAATCAAATATTTGAATCTTTGCCTACAATATTGATTGTGTAGTGTTCGATTTCATTTAGTAAAGAATCTTCATGTCGAATTCCTAAACGAAACTGAATCGTATGTATTTACCATCATTTGTGATTAACTCGCTTGTGAATTAGTTCATTGACTCAGGACGTGGTTATTTTTTTAGTACCACATGTTAGCAAGATTGTGGAGGACGTAAACAACGGATTACGCTCTCTCTTTCTGCCAAATACAATCACCGATAGGAACATAAAAAAATATTAATTATCTTATCCAAGAAAAGTTGGAGAAGTTGAAGTTCTCAGATAAAAAATATGAAAATAAGTATTAAATCATTACCATTTATCTGAGACCTCGTTATTAGGTATATGAGCTTGAATGTTGTTAATAATTGTAGGTATAATACGTTATACAAAGTATTTAATAATAATATGAGACAGGGTAACTGAGGAAGGCCGTGTAATTGGATGGAAAAAGTTCTCCATTTTGCGCGAGATATCCCGGTCCTCCGTTTTCATGATCCAGCCTCCACCACTACAGTTCATAGGGCTGGAAAGCGTCCAACGCTACGTTTGCCTTGATGCGGTCTCTAGAACTCGTCTGTTCCAACGGCTATTGGCTTTACGAGATACTCGTAGGCACGTGACCAGCCCACTGTAAATTCTTGCTGACCGGGCGAGTTATGTCAGTAATATTCGTTTTCTTATGGATAACATAATTTCTGTTGTATTATATATAGACACACCTATGATTTTTGTTGTCATAGGTACCTACGACATTGCTGCGGGTCCTTCTGAATACGTTTTGAACAGCCTAGGTTCTAACGGGGTCGAAGGCCTTTTCGTAAACCATAAACAAAAAGGTCGTCTACGTGTAATTAATTTGGAATTGTAAGGAAAAGCATTATTTTTCCGGGTGAGCAGTAAAATATTTGTAGTCCTTGGCTGGATATCACTGTGAATTCAAAGGCCACAGTTGGCACATAATATCTCAAAACCGATGGCCGTTGGAGCAGAAGAGTTCTGGGCATCTATTCCACTAAATTACTTGACATTACGACACACTCCAAATGTAAAGGTATTCCGGTTCAACTTAAAGTAAATGTTTTAAAATGGTATATACATTGTCAACAATAGTGTGTTTGATGAAAAAAATGATTTTAACTGTTAAACGTGAAAAAGGCAAGTGAGCTGCAGTATGCGGATTGCAACCGTAAAACCGGATGTACAGATGCGCCGGGCGCCACACGTTCGTCGCATGTTAATAAATGGCCATAACCGTGCCAATGACCGTCTTTTGATTTATAAATGTTATGTTGTTAGTCCTTTATTTTATTTTGATAATTTCGAAGGCGCTTTCTTAAATTCCATTAGTTTTTAGCGTTCGTATTCTTATTGGAAATGACTTGTAGGGCAATATTTTTGTAGCATACACTTTCATGCCTAAGCAAAAAGTACTTTTTGTACACCTATTGGGCCAATATCATTATCATTTTAAATAAGTTCAAATAAAATAAAAGATATTTTAGTGTGCCTCGTCTAATTATGACATCACCGTATTTTAACACATGCCAGTAGTTTGACCCAACAAAACTTTTAACACGTGTTAAAAAAATACATTCCGAAGAAGACAATGAAACATTACCATAAAATGGTTGTAGGTTAACCATTAAGGTTTGGGGAGACGTAAGTATGATTTATATTTAATGCGTCAGCTTATTTTCATTGTTTCGAAAAACCAATTTAGCCCTTAGATATCGATCCATGTCGAAGTATATCAACGATTATCAACAAGTAATAATACATAAAGTCTTTGTTACCTAGTTCTTGTTTATATTCTGTTTGCGAGGTTGTCTGGAAGAAATCGCTTCAAGCGATAAGACCGCCTAATTCTGTTTTTAAGTACTGTGAACTGTTTAATAAATAATTGTATCTATCTATCTACTATAGTATTCTAATACTATAGTAAGCGAATGGTACTGGTATTGGCTTCGGGTAGGTAAGCTAAGTGGTAAGGTGGTATGATGGTGGTGGCAGTGGTAGTACCTACGAATGACCAATGCGGATTGTTGTGTGAAGACGTCTAGTGCCAGCAGTGGCGTGCACTCCATATATGCAAATAAGCAGTGCATACCCTATGCGTCCAGACAAGTCGAAAAATCGCCAACATATTAAATGATTCCCACTTATTTGCCCATTTTACTCTATAGATTTAAAACGATAGGCGATCTGCTATGTTAATAGCACTCAATTTGACAAAATGCTTTTTTTTTGCGATTTATGTCACTCACTTTGCATACCCTACTCATAATCTCTGTGCACGTCACTGAGTGCCAGATATCGTCCCGTAAAATAGAAGTGTGTAATAATAGTGTGTTTGCTCTTCTGTGTTTCGGGATGAGGGCACTGTAGTTAGTGTTACCGGGTATAAGAGACCTAGCATCTGTTGTCTCAGGTGACGGGCTCAGTGCGGCATTGATTTTCTGTCAATAACCGGCATAACGCGCCTTTTAAAGCACGCAGACATAATATTTTTGGTCACTCCTTCAAAGACGGACTATTGCATTACTTAGTTGCTCAATTTCCACGTTATTAAGCCCAATACGCTACGCAACTACTTCTGCGATTCCTCCTGCGAGTAAACCACTCGCAGGAGGAGTCCGCGATCTGTGTTTTTGATACGTCATCGAGTTTCAAAACAATTATGTAGCTTAATATTGTGTCAAAAACTATTAAAAATGTACCTACTTGTATTACTACTCTCGCGTGCAAGTAAATCGACTCAAGCCTCAAGTGCGCATAAAAAGTGATATAACTAAAAAATGACTTATTTTACCTCTATATAATGTTTTACATAATTAAAGCCTAGTAATTAGGCTTTCAAATGGTAGCATAATATCAGTAATTTAAATAAACACTTGTACTTAGAATGCAACTGAACGCAACCTCCCGTAAACTGCTCTGCGCTCTATTCACAACTTGCGCGACACAACCCCCTATAAAACCCCCTGTAATCGTTTTTTCTTATCAGTCGCTCATTAGACGTTGACCTGAACACATCTCTGCAAATTAAAGCCGTCATTTGAAGAAAATTATGGATACAACACCTGAAGAAGCCGCTCAAGTCGTTGCCCTGTTGCAAGAAGGGTTGAACCAGCGAGAAGTCGCTCGTCGTTTGAATATGAGTCAGTCCGCTGTCTCGAGAGTATACAGAAGGTTTCAAGAGACTGGTGCCTTCACTCGGAGGCCTAATACCAGCCGACGCCGGTGCACCTCGGAGCGTGACGACCGGTTTTTGGTCTCGACCTCTCTCCGAAATCGACACCTTACCGGCGTAGATGTGCAGCAGGAGCTACGTCAAGTTCGCGGGGTGACTGTCAGTCAGTGGACAGTTAGAAGAAGGTTGAAAGAAGCTAACCTTACTCCGAAAAGACCCGCTACAGGCCCGAAGTTGACCACAGCTCATCGTCAAGCACGCCTTCACTTTGCTCGAGAACATTTGGATTGGAGCATAGAGCAATGGCAGTCAGTCCTGTTCACAGATGAGACGAGGATGTGTCTCCATGGCAGCGACAGGAGAGGTCGGGTATACCGTCGTCCCGGTGAACGGTTTTCACAGTGCTGCTTTGTGGAAACCGTTGCATATGGTGGCGGATCTTGCATGATGTGGGCTGGAATTTCCTTAGAAGGCAAAACGGACCTTGTTTTCGTTCCTGGGGGAGGCCGGGGAGGAGGTCTGACCAGTGATCGTTACATTGAAAATGTTCTACTGGATCAAGTTGTCCCTTATCAAGGCTTTATTGGGGAAAATTTCATCTTGATGCATGACAATGCCCGATGTCACACTGCTCGGGCCACACGTGATTTCCTGAACGAAGTTGGAATTCACACTATGCATTGGCCAGCGCTCAGCCCCGATTTAAATCCCATTGAGCACATATGGGACGAGCTCAAAAGGAAAGTTAGAGCGAGGAATCCAGCTCCGACAAACATCAATGAGCTCAAGACTGCGTTGGTAGAAGAGTGGGGTCGAATACCACAATCATCCATTAAAAAGTTGATAAGGTCGATGAAGAATCGCATGAGAGCAGTGATCAGAGCTAGAGGAGGGAATACCAAATATTGACACGAATAATTTTTTTATCTTACGCACATTTTGTTTCATTTAAACACAATAACCCCATACTGTGAAATTGTATGAATTTTCAACATTTTTTACATTATCATTAGCATTAACCTTTTTTACTAAACTACTGAATCGATTTTCATGCAACTTACACCATTTTAAAGCTCAATTACTAGGCTTTAATTATGTAAAACATTATATAGAGGTATAATAAGGCATTTTTAGTTATATCACTTGTTATGCGTACTTGAGGCTTGAGTCGATTTACTTACACGCGAGTTTATAAACATCGAAAGGGTCAACTTACGCTGTTGCTTTAACGAAGTCAATTGGCTCGCACGTCATCATCAATTAAATGTATTTATTGCTAGCTACACAACTATGTTTACTATATGTATTAGGTGTTTACTATTCGTTACAACACTTTATTACTCTTATATCATAATTAGAATAATACTGACATTTATGTCATTAATACGCGTAACTAAGGCCCGTGTTCTACAACGAGACTCAAGGGATGCAGCTATTAATCGTATATAGCGCTATCTCTTTCAAACACAATCTAAGTAAATACTAGGTTGAATCTTAAAAATTTAGTTATAGAGAACGAAGTGACGAAGGAGGATTGGTAATAGGGCGGAGTATAAAATATATCTAATATATAAGTATAATATATATCTTTAGTAAGAGTAGCGAAGGACGAATTCGGCCCGAGTTAGAGTGACGACTTGCATCGATCGCTGGTGGAGGCTGTATGGGTTACTAGTGCAAAATCGGTCCAGCAGTGGACTGCGGTCGAAAAGAAAGCAAGAAAAGCAACTGGTACTTACTCTTTGTGTGTTCCCCGATCATTACAACCTAGCCGTCTTTCAAGCAAGAGTGAATAGGCAGTTTCTAGACAGGCATGATCCATCCTTGGCCGCATCATCACTTACCAACAGGTGAGATGGCGGTCTGTCTGCCATAGAAGTTATAAAAAAAAACTATGTAGCCGTTGAGGCTAAAGACCTTACAACTCCTTTAATAATTCTGGTTCTTCTAAGGTCCAATATATACCAAGCGCATATTGATTGTCTTTTGTTTCTACAGTTGGAGTCCTGTATTTCGACTTGGGTTTACGCGCACCGAGAGCGCACGGATGACCAGGTCACGGTGGACGCGGCGCACGCCATTCTCAAGCATAATGTCGGCATCAAGTGCGCCACCATCACTCCTGATGAGCAAAGAGTTGAAGGTACTTAGTCTTTATAAGTTACTTGCTAGGCTTGAATCATAGTGCATAACATTGTGATTCTACTATGATATATAATAATGTCATGATGTATTATGATGAGCGTCGGTGGCTCAATGGTGTGGACTGTTGTCCTCCAACCGGGAGGGTTGAGGTTCATATCCCGCCACGTACCAATAATGTGTTTTCGAATTATCGAAATTATTTGTACGCTATCCAACGCTACGGTGAAGGAAAACATCGTGAGGAAACCTGCGTACGCCTGTGAAGAAATTCAATGGTTGTGCGGTGAAGTCGTCCAACCCGCCCTGGACGATTAAGGTCTAAACGCCCTATAAGGGTAGGCTCGTGCCCTCGGTGGGGACGTTTGATGAGCTGATGATGATATTATGTAACAGATAACTAATTTGGCATAAAAGTTTAGATAGACCGCTTATAGCCGCTTATCGCCAGTGAGCACTTACCACCAGGTAAGATGTCTGCTTTGTTGCTGACAGATTCAAAACATAAATCGTGCCAGATCGCTATGTTATAAATGACAGGTCGCCAGGATAATATTGTGCACTCGGCAGGATAGGCATATTGTTGAATGCCCAGACGTACAGAAAAAATTCCAACAAATTGTGTTTCCCATATCGGAATTACTGGCGTATGTAAGGTGATACTGAACAACATTTTGCCATACATTGACAATGGCATTAGGAATTATGTACTTCGATAAGACCTATAACTGGTACTTCGTGTGTAAATTTTGCTTTATTTAAACCACCATTTGCTTCAACCAAGTAATAAGAATAATTGTATGTAGGGCTTAATACAATTCTACTTTACACCTGAATGTACAAAAGAACGTTTGTGTACAATAAACATGGTTCTGTAGAAGACACTGATAGGTATTAAGTGCAACAGTTTAAAGAAATTTTCAGATGCATTTAATAAATAATATCTACAATAATTACGTAGAACAAAAACAAAAATTATTCAAATCCAGTTCAATATTACTACTGACTTGTAGTCGTAGGCACTCAATGATAATGAATGAACGATCCGACCGTTTTCGGTCATGGCGACCACTTCGACTCCTAAACAGTACGGCGCACATGCGCTTGAAGATGGCTAATGTAGCCGATCTTTGCAGTAAACTCACGAGCACATTGTGCACACGTGAGCTTACCATTGACATAATTATACTGAATGGTCACGGGTGTTCGGGCTTTTAATTCGTCGCGCTTAGCGTCAAGATCAGCTTTACGCTGATCTTCAAAAATGCGAACCTGCCTCTGAACAAGCCGACGCCATTCAGGGCGCTGCGCTGCCAAATCTTCCCACTTCGAGGGCTCAATCTTGCATCAATGATATGAGTAATTTTAAATATAGGCACTTTAAGTTTTATAGTAAAACTGTTTATCTCCAACCAGGCATCATCCCGTAGATACTATTAAATATTTATACACGACCTTGATCTAAAATTATGTAATCTTGCATTACATTCAACAAGTTGAGAATGAATACAGGCTTTGATTTATTTACACGTGTTGATATCACGAATTTGTTCAGAATTTGAAAAGCATAAAAAGAATCCCAAACGAATGTGGAATCTTATAAAACAACTTTCCAATCTGAAACAGGGGGTGTCGTCATCTGATGAACTGCTTTCCACGTGTATCAATCCACATGATTCGGTGAACTCTGTAAATAGTTTCTTCGCCAACGTAGGGAAAGATCTAGCATATAAGCTTACCTCAAATCTTCCTGATGCATCGACTCAAATTCCTCCTAAGGAAGTGGATGTTTCTGAGAGAGAGTCATGGTAATGCTTAGTACAGATGAAAAGAATAGAAGAAATTATTTTAGGGTAAACTGATTGTGCTACGGGTTGGGATAGCATTCCTACTCTTTATTATCGAGCAGACATGTTTAATCCCGTTTTGAGAAGTTGTTTAATCAGTGTCTATCAACTGGCATTTTCGTCAGACTTCAAGAGACATTAGTTATCCATTTTAAGAGTGGGATAGACACTTTGCAAAATTACGTCCATATCCGTGCTGCCGGTATTGTCTAAAATACTGGAGAAAATAATTAATAGAAGACTAACTAACTATCTAGAGTCAAAAACTTGCTCGTCCCAACAATTTGGCTTTAGAATTAACAATCAACTGAGGATGCGGTTCTGGAGTCACAGGTACTATAATTGAAAATACCAACAGTAAATTGTGCTCTCTAGGGGTTTTATTGACATAACTAAAGCGTTTGACACGGTTCTGTCCTATACTTATGGCCAAACTCTTTAACCTTGGGATTCGTGGTGTTGTGCTGATTTAAGAGCTACCTCAGTGGCCGAACACAACGTATAAAAATAGAAACTTCATCAATCAGGATGAACCTATCGCCTACGGTGTCCCCAAGGAAGTGTCCTAGGGCCTACCCTGTCCTTATATACGTGAACGACTTATGCAAAAAATACCTAACAGTGTTATTGTAGCATACGCCGAGATACCGCAATTATCACTCATGGCAAACTTGGGAGGATGCTGATTGAGTGCAGAGTCAGCTTTTAAATCAGTAATGTCTTGGCTGACTCAGAATCTGCTTACTCTGAATCTAAGCAAAACTAGATATTTAACCTTTTCACCAAGATTATCGTACAACCTGATGAAAAATTCTCAATAAAGGCCATAAATGTGGAACAGAATCAAACAGAATCCGTGCCACTGTGGTTCAATATTACGTGATAGTAATATAAGTACCTGGGGGTGATACTAGATAGCGCCTTATCATGGAACGAGCACATCAAAATCACTGGGCGGATTAGGAAACTGATCTTCATTTCAGTAGATTGCGAACTAGTGCCGATACTTCGATTCTTAGAACAGCCTATTTCGCCCTTGCACAATCAATTATTAATTACTGCATACCAACTTGGGGTTCTTCTGGTAAGACTAAAATTTACCACTAGAAAGGGCACAAAGAGCTGTCCTGAAAGTAATGGCCTAAAACCGATTAGATACCCAACCAAATTAATATATATTTTGGGAAGTACTCTCAGTTCGAAAACTTTTTATTCTCAGTGTCATTTTACGCAAACAAAAAATCTTCCCTACGACCAAACTTACATAAGAATAAAAGAAGAAGTGATAAGGATGTCCGATAAATAGATGTAGAATAGAGCTGGTCAAACACCATTACAATTATTAGCTCCCCTACTTTATAATAAAATAAATAAAGAATTAAATATTTATCCCCTAAACATGTTTAAATGTAAAGCTGTTCTAACTGAATGGCTACTTAATCTCGATTATGATTGTGTGGAATCTTTGTTGAAATAATGAATGTTTCAAATTTTATTATATACACTTATGTACTAACGCAGGTAAGTTAACATGCACATACACTCACCACACGCGCACGTACCCACGCACATACACATACCAACACACACAGCACGCACACAAGCACATTCAAACACACACACTGACGCGCACACAGACACGCACACACACCCACACGCAAGCACACACACGTTTACTTACTCAGACAAGCACACAAGCACTATTTTGTAAGTTTTAGGATTAAGTTAAATTTTTTTATTGTTTCCTTTAAATTTTGTAGTCTGAAACATCTGTCTTCGAGGCGGGCGCTAATGATTGCGACACAGTCTTTGACTAATGCGGTCATTAACGCAATAATGTTTGTGATAAGTTTGTTTTAAGTTTCAATAAAGATTATTATTATTATTATATATTATCTTAGAACTTTTCCAAACACGAAAGATGTTTGTGAGCGTTGTTTTACGCCCGGGCTCAATTTAAATTTAATCTTGTGATAATTCCTTGGTAGGTCCAATCCTCAAGAGCGTCGGTGGCTCAATGATGTGGACTGTCGCCTTCCTACTAGGAGGGCTGAGGTTCAAATCCCGACACGTACCAATGTGTTTTCGAAAATATATGTACGTTATCCGACGCTCTTACGGTGAAGGAAAACATCGTGAGGAAACCTTCATGCACGCCTGCGAAGAGATTCGAAGGTTGTGTGTGAAGTCGTCCAATCCGCACTGGCCCGCGTGGACGACTAAGGCCTAATCACCCTATACGGGTAGGCTCGTGCCCCTCGGTGGGGACGTTTAATGAGCTGATGATGATGATGAGGTCCAATCCTAACTCCGTAAGTAATTATAGGTACTTTCTTCAGCTCGGAACAATATTATGAAAATCAGATGTGGGAATTAACCAGCTCGGCTTATTTATAATAATATTAATAATAAATATACTCAGACACTCACACAGCGCCATCTAGCGCCAAACTAAGCATTAGCCTGTAATATGGGGACCTAAACAACTGGTAAACAAATTCATACATATTATTATTTTTGTAAATACATACATATGCACATAGAAACATCCAGATCATTACAAATAGACATTTGTATGCACACAAATGTTTGTAATACCCGGGGATTGAACTCGGAACCCTTGGTGTAGTAGCAGACCATTACACCGCATGGGTCGTCATAGGTTATAAGGGATTAATATGCCACAAACTAAATTGTCAATATGTTGACTATAGTAAGTATCTATACTTATTATCGTCATTAAAAAACTCCCTTGTTTACAGAGTTCAAACTAAAGAAAATGTGGTTGAGTCCAAACGGCACAATCCGTAACATCCTCGGAGGCACAGTGTTCCGAGAGCCCATCTTGTGCGAGAACATCCCACGCGTGGTCCCCGGCTGGACCCAGCCTATTGTCATAGGCCGTCACGCCCACGGGGACCAGTACAAGGCGCAGGACTTCGTCGTCGCTAAGCCCGGGAAGGTTAGTCCACTACTAAGTTTCGTTGCTCTTTATTTTTGACATTTATATTACACTATACATGTTAGTAACATAAAAGGTCAACGACTCGCGGGGATAACAGTCCCCAAAAACAATAGACTATCTATTGACTCCGCAATAAGCGAAGAATGCTTAAATAACCTTGTCATAGTGTTTCATAAAGTTTTCATAAGTATTGATGATCCGAACTTAAAGACTACGAATCACAACCTCTTATACAACTTTAGTGGATAGAAACGTTGGTTCCATTAAAATTTTATGGAATAATACAATGTCACACTATTTAAGGCGAAGTTTTATCATAAGGTCCATTCTGGTCTCCTATATCCTTTTTATTTAACATTCATAAGGACCTGAATTGAATAAATCCATTTTTGATATTGATATACCGAATACATTAAAACTTGATGTCAATTCAAACAACAAAGGAACCATTGCTCACAATTAAGTATACAAATCAACTAATTAGTCAAGTTGCTATTGAATGCACAGAAATGTTTGTAGGTACTGCACGTAGATCGAAACCAGAACCTTGGTAATAGACTACTACTTTAGCAAATTGTTGGTAAAAATATCCAATGATTTCTAAAAAAGATATTGCTTCCACTATATTTTACAACTATCTTATTTATGTTATACACATTTTTCAGTTACAGTTATTTGTATTTTATATTCAGCAGTGTAAATATTTTCGCCACTTTTCCCAGTGACAGATGTTCTATGAAACACAAGTCATTATCTGAGTAGGTAAATAATTAATTATAAATATGTATGGAAGAGTAAACAAGTTACGCGAATCAAGCAAGTATGTGTGTTATACGAATATTTAAAATTATATAGTGTTTGGTCATCCACATATTAACGTTAGGAATGACGTAGCAAAAGTAGTTTATGAATAAAATATATTTTGAGAATATTGGTACTACTTCTCGTCTTTAGGTTCATTCCAATTAAAATAATAAAGTATCTCATATAGTTATATTATATTGAGATGCTTTTTAAATTTAAAAGTCAGTAGCTATACATTACAGTTTAAAGTCTGAGATGCAGTTAATACACTAGTAGGTAATCGCTCAGATATTTAAAACATGTTCAATATTAATGAATTTATTTCACGGGCAACTTGGCCATAGTTTACCTGCGACCTCAGTAACTACCAAACAAACGTTACATTCAACATGAACACAAGAAACAAAATGTCTGTTGACACTGCTTTCACGGCACTCAAAGTTTTGAGGAGAAACATTTAAATAAAATGTTTATTATTTTAATTCTGTGTATTGTCATTCAGGTTGAAATGGTGTACACTGCAGACGACGGTACCGTCTCAAAACAGCTGCTGTACAATTTCAAAGGGCCCGGCGTGTCCTTGGGCATGTACAACACCGACGAATCGATCAGAAGCTTCGCACATTCCAGTTTCCAGGTATTACTTTGATAGCACGTGAAATTGCTGATCAGTAATTAGGGCAACTACGATATAGAAGTTTGCCATAATCTCCACGCTTCCTCGGCAAAGCAGCTAGGCTCGCCGGGGGACCCTTGGAGTGGCATTTGACATGGTCGAAGCTCTAGAGGATTTCTTTGTGGAGCTGAGCTGGCTGGAGTAAACTGGCTTTGCACCCTGCAGTTTGCGGAGAGCACCGTATGACAAAGAGAAGAAGAATCTCGAAGCTTGGCTTGATTGGCTAGTAATTGGCCTAACAAAGGCCTGAACTTCATATTTTTCCCATTCAGATTATTAAAATAAAATAAAATACTTAACAAGTTGGTTAAATACTCCCCTCTTGCCCTTGTACTGCAATATAACGTTTTATCACACACTCTTACTCCCTTCCCCCTCTCATTGCGTTACGTTATACTTGATCGCTCCCCTACTTCATCATATTTAGCGTATAACGTCCCGCTACAGGATCCAGCCTTCCCACAGCTTAGTTATATATTATTATAGCACTACTTAGTTACTGGTTAAAATATCACACTGCAAATCCTTCTAGTAGTGTGTGTGCACGTCACGGGATAGCAGAACTTACTAAAGGTGAGCTTGAATTTTGGACCGTTGCTACTTATTATAAGCTGATAGTTTTGTCCCTAAACCCTAAGCTGAAGAAGAGTAGGGATAGTCAAGAATCGGCAAACCACACGTACGTTTTATATCTTATCGTACAATCATGCTAACATTGTGAAATTTCACAACTATCAATTATTTGCCTACAGAAATAATGGCACATTGGGTTATCGGTTAAATATCCCTCGCACATTTGTCGGGAGATATCGTTCCATTGTCTGGTTGATCCACATCGATAAGGTATCTTGATTTGAAAAATTCCGATGTTGCTAGTTTACTAGCAACTAGTTTTATTATTGTTTTTGTTATGCATTTGTTCAGGTGGCGTTACAGAAAAAATGGCCTCTATATTTGTCTACAAAGAACACAATACTCAAGCGCTATGACGGACGATTCAAGGACATCTTCGAAGAAATCTATCAGAGGTAGGTACATGGGTTTCTGTAACATCAGGAAATATTTAAAAATTGCTTGTTATACTCTGACGCATTTCTAATACAAACCAATTTGCATTTTACAAGTTAGGGAAAGATTTGCGTGCGTATAACGATTTATTAGCATTTGTTAACATCATAAATGAAGGCTTCATAGATTTCAAGTGAAGCAGTTCAATATATACAAGGATATGTCAAGCTTCTATTAGCAATATAGCAGTTTTAAAAATACAAATAATATATAATTCAAATAATTTGTTTCAGTATTAATAATGGTTTAAAATACTTGACATAGCGGAAGCATATATCCAGCATTAGACGCGATAAAGTATAAATTGTGTAGTGTATATTATTAGATTAAAACTTAAAGAGTGGTATAGGTACTGAATATTAGAAATTCATTTAACTTTATTTTGTTTTGTTTACAAAACTTTAACTTTGTAAAGAATATAGTACCTTCATCTAAAGCAAAAATTGATTTTCATCCTCAATAAAAATTGATTACTTTCTTCGCAATAGTGACTACAAAAAGAAGTTCGAAGATGCCAAGATCTGGTACGAGCACAGGCTGATCGACGACATGGTGGCTCAGGCCATCAAGAGCTCCGGCGGCTTCGTGTGGCCTGCAAGAACTACGATGGAGATGTCCAGTCTGATATAGTAGCCCAGGTATAGCGTCATATCTTTAACCTATAACAGGGCTTCTTATCGGTTATTAATGAAATAATCAGTATTACTCTAATGTTTCGGGTTTACGGCCTTATGTTTTCATAACAACCACCATATGGCAGCCGGGACCGACGGCTAAACATACTCTCTAAAGCACGTAATCATCTTTCAGACAATCAGGTGATTCAGTCTGCAATGTCCTAAACAAAAAAGTGCCCGAAAGCCGGCGTATAAAAATCCTTTAGACCAGATACATGAAAAATTGTTTTAATATAGTCTGAGAAAGTATAGAACCACAGACATCAGAATATACATTAGACTGGACAACCCCAAGTTTAGCGTCCCAGTGTCGCAATTTCTTTTCGGTTCTACCTGTGAAAGTATTATATTTTTGGTAATTTACTGATTCATTGCGATGATGGCATGTTACAATTGCACAGGATGGCATTTTGAAAAAAACGGTAATTTCTTCTAATATTCGTGCGTCTTGACTCGTCTCACAAAGCGTAAACTGGTAGCCAGTGTATGCTCGTTGAGCTACAGTTGTCGCACTTTAAACGCGCTTGCCCATCTCCTGTATGGGAAATCTGTGTAGAACTAAAGATCGAGGTATAAACCTCTGGAAATTACTGATTATGACCTCCCGGTTGTAATTCCGGACATTGTTACATAAGACTCATAAGATAATGAATTGCACAGTGAGTTAACTATGCGATCTCTCTTGGAAACGAACCATGACTCCGGATCAAAAGAAATCTAAACCAGATTCCAGGTCACAGGCCTTCCTCATCCAGCCTTCACCAGCGACGTCTTGACAAAGTCGTCGCTGGTGAAGGCTGGATGATGAGGCTGGCAGATGCGTGCTGGTAATTTCAAAGATTTCATTTTTTGAATCTTTTTACTTTAAAGGATCTTGTTACTTTTAAATATTAATGGACACTATGAAATCTTAATCTTACAAAATAAACTTTTTTGCGCGCATTACATATCAAAAGTGTGTGGACTTAACACAAACAGTTGATTCTAACAACAAAGATAGTTTTAATCTTATCATAAAATATAAATTAAAACAACAAAAAATATATGACTGCATTAAGTGTGATGCGGGTGGTAGCGGTATGGCACTGTTATATTATCGACACTTCTATAATCTCTTAGTAATATTTACTTCATAAAAATTAAAATCAAAATATTACTCACCAGGGTTACGGTTCACTCGGCATGATGACGTCAGTGCTGATGTGTCCCGACGGTAAGACAGTGGAGTCGAGGCCGCCACGGCACAGTGACGCGTCACTACCGCATGCACCAGCAGGGCAAGCCGACTTCCACCAACCCCGTCGCGTCCATCTACGCCTGGACCCGTGGACTCATTCCGCGCTAACTAGACAACACACCGACTTGGAACGATTCGCCGTCGCCCTTGAACAGGTCAGTGAATAACAGCTTCGTTCCAAATCCAACGGCTTCTCAGCATTCCGTAGCGCGATATATTCTTTCTTTTATTTATTCATCATCATGTCCCCACCGCCCTCGGTGTCGAGTCTACCCGTAAAGGGATAGTATAGTAGGCCTTAGTCAACCAACCTTGAATCTCTTCGCAGGCATGCGCAGGTTTTCTCACGATTTTTTGCTTCACCGTAAGAGAATCCAATAACGTACATATAATTCGAAAATCGAAAACATTACGTGGCGGGATTTGAAACCTTTTACATGGGATTTGCTTTTTATTTAATGAAATCTAAAGGGGTTAAAATCAGCAAACTGGAAAAAAGTTCATTATAATGTTAATTTAAAGATTTTAAATAATTAGTAGATATATTTGTATGTCAAGTAGAAGTTATCGAAAGTAACTGTTGTTGCATCAGTTACTATCATTTACCGTTAATTACAGCATTTATCTGCAATGCTGCATTTTTATGACCTTAATATGTACGTTGGCTTTATATTATCTGTTTAAATATTGACCTGTACAGTTCAGTTTTTACTCTAACAATTAGAGGTGATATCGAGCAAGTGTTTAATGCAATATTTCCTCATTATGGGCTGAATCACTGATGATTGTCTGACAAGTTGTTAAAATAGATAGATTAATCATTTATTTGCAGTAAAGACATACATGCTTAGTTTATATAAAAATCTAAGTACCAATTCAACACTCAACATTATTGATTTATACAAAATTTATATATTTAACCACCATTCCGCATTAAGCCCTTGTTACGGCCCAAATTCCCCATAGCTTTGCTGTGCGGAGGGGCCTTTGTCCTGCAGGGGGTTATAGGACGTTGAGACGTTTAATTCTTATCACGACTTTACTGTCAGTAAACGCGATTAACTACATAAAATAAATTGAGCCCCCTCATTTCAGCTAATATTCACTATTTCTTAATTATGTTTCTTGGTTACCTACTTTGACATATACACAAATGGACATTTGATCTAATTCTCATAATTTTATGACAGGCTTGCGTTGAGTGCATCACCAGTGGGAAAATGACTAAGGACCTGGTCATCTGCATCCATGGACTGGCGAACACGAAGGAGGGCATGTTCCTCCACGAGGACTTCCTCCAAGCCATTGCTGATCAACTCGAGCGCAAACTTTCTAAATAAATAAAGGACTACAATGTTGTAGTATTTTTTTAGTGAAAATGAATTATTTACCTACTTAATTTTTTTTATTGAATTGTAATCGTGAAGTACATGAAATATATATTATTATTATTATTATAATATCAGATGAAATATAATTAGCAGTAATTTACTTTTTAATGAATTTATTCGTTATTTGCACACTTCTATAATTTTTATACATTTCTATTGTTTAGTATTGAATATGAATTGTTACACAAACTATCGAGAGTGATAGATAGTCGATTAGAGATTAGGATTTGGAAGACTGATATTAAAAATGTGCATGCTTTTGTATGAAATTATGAAATAAAAATATACATTACTGTATACGTGTGTTATAGCAATATGAAAAATACAATTTATTTTATTTTACTCATGTTTTTTTATTGTAGCTACTGTTCTACATATATAATGTGATTCTCGATCTTTATTAATTTCAGTTTGATGCGATCAAATGCCATTATAGTGACGCAAATTGATGCGAAAAAATCAAATGGTACGCTCTTACGTAAACCAACAAGCTGTATGCATTTATAATAAGACATGTTAACCGACAAAGTTGACTTCATCAAAATAGGGTCACTATTATACATTTAGAAACATTGACAATAATGAATAATGTACGCATGACATAGATATTCTGTATATATAAAGGTAGATACGCCATCAAGGTGTCTCAAAAACGAACCTACAAAGAGAGTACAGTTTGTAGTAGGCTTTTGTTTTGGTAAATGTACGTTCATTCGAAATATGTGTGCTGTCGCTGCATTCGGATCACTTTTTTCGAATGTTTTGTGATCATATCACGAATCTATATTTTTTACATCATTAACGCATGATGGTTGTTTGTCGGTGATGAGTGGGTTTCAAGATGCCACAAGGAAGATACCGATGTTCTATTCACTTGAGTTTAGTATTTTAAAGTTAAAATTATATGATCTGTGATATTTATTTAACATTTGCACATAAATCACCGGTAATATGTAAGGATCTGCCTGCAAACGACCGCAGAAGTAGACTTCTGTAACCCAAAATGTACAAAAACCTTTAAAAAATATTAGGTTGTAACAGGCGCAGTTCTTTTATGCAAATAAGCATGTCTTATTAAATATTTGGATTGGTTAAAATTTCTCATTGTATAGTAAAATTTTTAAGGTCGGAGGACTATAAAGATTTGAAGAAGAGTTTCGATGATTCGCTTCCACATAGTCTGCTACCGCATCCTAATTAATATCCTCTGTGGTCTAGTAGGCACAGCGTTCGGCTTACATTGCTGCGTAACACGGGGGTCATGGGCTTGAAACCCGTGGGGATAAGTCACTGTGCTATTATTCCTAGATATGATAGTACATTAAAGGCTGAATTATGTGACTGTCTCGAATGGAAGATGATTCCGTGCTTTGGAGGGCACAAGCCGTTGGTCCCGGTTAAATCTTGATGGTAATTGTTAACACCTACCAAACCAGGAGCCACATAAGGCCCGCGTGGTGTTTTACAGCGTAGTCTCCCTATATATATGCTGTGGCCTGTATCCTACAGTGGGCTGCTATAGGCAGATGATGATGATGATCCTCATTGATAAGAAAACCCTCTACTACTAACGGCTAGACCGATTTTGATGATATCTTGTGTGTATTCAATGGGATTCTTGTAGTTAGTTTTCTTGAATAGGGTGATTGGGTTAGATTTACGATTGGAATCACTGGAAAATGTTTATCCAATTTTGTGTGTGTACATCGTGTGGCGGGTTCGTTAGATTTCAAATTATACTGTTCCTCTCGTTTATAATATTGTCATCTACACGATCCCCATCCTCTAAATTTGTGCTTAACATTCCCTCTTTGTCCTCCTTTCCACCATAATCACTAATTTCTACATTTGTAGTGGATAACCATTTAAATGTCTTTGCCTATGAAATATTATTTTGACATTTTCAAAAACGTTAAAATAGCAAAACGTAAACAATACAAAGTTAAAGGTTATATTTTGTTAAGTAAAGTTTTAGTTAAATAATAAAACAAAAATCATAGATTGACTAAAACAAAGTATTGAAACAAAATTATTGGAGTTTGATTTTATTTAGATATATGATAATTATGTATCCTAAATATTTATTGCTATCATTAGTGGTAATTGCTGTATCTGGTGCAGAGGAGGATTATTGTTCCAAAGAAGATTGCCCAAATAAAGATGTGAACAGTGAAGGTAATCTAAATAGTCTTCTTTTATTCCATTTTAGTTGTATAGTGTGCAAATAATAATATATTCATAACAAAATAATATTATCCTTCCCAGTTTACATTTTTCAACACACACTAGATAATGAAATATTAGAATGCTCTTATATATATTAAATGAATGTAATTTGTAAAATTGACAATAATCTGATGTCCTATGATTTAACCATAATATTATTTGAATAATGTTAATTATGAACAGAGTAAATCTGCACAAGTTCATTTATTGTTTTATTTTTTCTATCTTTACAACTGCAATGTTTGATTGCACAAATTCAATTCTAAATTAGAATTATTGCACAATGAAGAAGATAAAGCTGTTCATAGTACCCATAAATAAACAATTTCCAATTTATTCCCAAAAGAAACATTATGACTATAAATATTGTAATGTTTGTACAAGTTTCATAAATGGGTATAATAAAGGTGGTCAATAAAAAATAATTGATTTTTCTATAACCATGTCTGCTGTCTTATAAGTTTTTACCTATATATAAAAAAAAAACTTATTTAGCATAGATTTAATTCAACTTTTACAGAGGCAAATAAGTGGAATGTGAAAATAATGCACAATATAAAGGTTGCTTTAGAAAATTATACTCCGTGTGAAAAAAGTAACTGTAAGTGTCATGCAGATGTGATTGAACAAGATCTAAAGCCATTCAGGGAAGGAATCACAAAGGAACAGTTTGCATTGGCTAGATCTAAAGGAACTAAGTACCAGGTAATGATTCTATACCTACACCTTAGCAGTATTTCTTAGTTTCAAATATTCAAAAATGTAAATAAAATTTTGAAAAACCAGAAATAAACAAAGTCTTATTAATTTATTATTCTAAATCTCAGAATTCGTAAGGTTCGGATTTCATTAATTTGTGAGCCTGAAGATTAAATATTAGCTTACGTGGGATGTCATTGATTTATCTATGCATAAACTTAAATCCTAAAAAATAATATACTCATTTATACAAAATGTAAATTTTAGATTTATGATGGGAAGTTGTACCGGGAGAAAGATTGTCATTTTCCAGCAAGATGTGATGGTGTTGAGCACTATTTGACAGAAATAGCCCCGAAGTTGCCCAATTTGGAGATTGCATTGAACACAAGGGACTGGCCACAAGTCAATCAAGCATGGGGACACCCAAAGGCACCAGTGTTTTCATTCAGTAAGGTTATAACAACTTTAATATTTATTATGAATCTGCATTGGTAATTTTGATAAGAAATAATATTATTCTGTACAATAAAATATATATTTTAAAAAGTACCTTTCAGTTTCCTTCTGGATTTTACAGTAGAGACTAAGATCTAAACCTTTGGCATTCATAGAACCTAAACTGAATATAGACTTTTGATTTTGATTATTTTATGTTATTTTTTTGTCTTATTGGTGTTAATAAATAATGTTTCACTAGCATTGTTTGAAACTCATTTCATTAATCAATGATTTCAGTATCTAATTGTTTTTTTTTTTAAAAAGGAAAAGCCAAAAAATCTATAGATACTAAGTACATTTATTTTCACACATAATTATCTATATTTTTGCAGACTAAACACTATTATGACATTATGTACCCTACATGGAGTTTCTGGGAAGGTGGACCTGCTATTTCATTATATCCTACTGGTATAGGGCGATGGGATAAGCATAGAATTTCTATTTCAAGTGCTGCTGATAAGTAAGTATACTTTCACACACAGTAACAAACTTACAACAGTTTATTTGTATTAGAAAAAGAGATATATTATTGCATCTATGGATCAAAAATATTTAAATATCTTTTTAAGACTAGATAAGGTAGACCTTTAATTTTAAATTATATTGATGCTTTTATTTTTATTTGGACTTAAGCCTAATTAATATTTAATAACAATTGCTTTATTTGAATATGTAATTTTGTTTTAGATGGCCCTGGAACGAGAAAGAAAGCAAAGCATTTTTCAGAGGTTCCAGAACCAGTGATGAAAGGGATGCTCTCGTGTTACTCTCCCGCAGAGAGCCAGATTTGGTTGATGCACAGTATACAAAAAATCAGGCTTGGAAATCTGAAGCAGTATGTAATTTTCAAATTACAAACCCTTATTCAAATAAAACTCCTTAAGAATTGGTAGTAACATTTGCAGACTATAATAATTTGTCTAATAACAGAAGCAACCTTAATCACTTATTAAATGACCAAATAAAAATTATGAACATTTATTGATATTATCTAATGACATTTATATTCTTATATTTTCAGGACACATTGTACAGGCCTCCAGCTTCCGAAGTGTCATTTGAAGGACACTGCAAATATAAATATCTGTTTAATTACCGAGCGTTGCAGCGAGCTTTCGATTTAAACACCTATTTTTATGCAATCATTAGTATTCCATGTTGGCGATGAATGGCTAGAGTTTTTTATCCATCACTCAAACCTTGGGTACATTATGTACCAATATCACCTAATGCTTCGCAAAAGAGATAAAACGCTACATAGAGTTTTTCAAACAACATGACGATTTAGCCAATGAAATCGCACTTCGAGGTTTCCAACATATATGGGATCATTTGACAGACAAAGACGTAAAATGTTACTGGAAGAAATTACTGAAAAATATGCTAAACTTTTGAACTATGAAGTCGTAAAGGATCCTGATCTGAATAGGATAAGGTAGATTGTAAGAAATAAAATTTTATGTTTAAATACAAATCATGCAAGTATATAGTTTTTGATTAAAAATTCCATACAAAACAGATATCATTTAATCCACACAGTAGTTTTAGTAACACAATAAAATTAGGTAGGTAGGCCTAGCATTAAAAGGTATCCACTGGTTCGTGCTACTCTTTACGAATTACCTAAACTAGTTTGATAGATATGTATAGGGCTAACACTTTGGGGGCTCCAATCCAACTAACCAAACCGGTCTGTTTTTACGTCCTGATTGAGTAGCTCCTTCGTATAACACAATGAACCAGCGTTGCGGTCCATCTAAGTTAACTTTCGGAAGAGCTTCACTCCTCTGAACTTCTTTCAAGTATTGTCATTCACCAAAATACTAAAAGTACGTACTACTTAGCACGGTCTCTTGACGACTAATGTCCGATGTAGTGTGTGACGTCATTGCCATTATCGAAGAAGTGTGGACCGGTGATATCGCTGGACCACAAACCATACAGTAACTTTTGTGGATACATTGTAACATGATAAAACTAATTATTTGGCTCATATTAGGCAATTTTGCTTGTTGATATAACCTTCAGCATATTGCACCTTGTCGCTTAACACGATGTCATATTCCATACATACATAATGTTGAATTCAACCCCCCGAAAAAAAGATGATATTTGACGAACAATGAACTTCGGCGCATTCTTGTTGAATAACCATTTGAGTACTCGTGTCTAAGTTAAAAAATATATGATGAACGGCATACTAGTGCCTAAAAAGAAATCAGCCACTCGATCGATAACCGCGAGTAAACAATAGATTCATTTATTGTGTCTTGTGAGTTTACTCTTGTGCTACGTTCGAGCGGATAAAATTCAACAACTTGACAGTAGTCGCCAAATGCCCGTTTCAAAAAGCTTATGTGCCTATTATATTATTTTTTGAATATTTTGTCTCATACTATATCTTGAAATATAAATACATATAAGGTATCTCGTAACCTATAAAACTTTGGATTTAAATACGAAAATGTGGTAATAAACACATTTCAATAAAACTAATTATTTGAGGGTAAGGTATGTATTTATTTATTAAATATGATGAGACTACACACTTAAAGCTGATGAATCACTATAACTACAATTAGTCACTTCAAATTATTATAATAGAAACTGATTTGCTAACAATAATTAAGATTTACCAATCAATATTACCATGAGTAGACAGATAATAAGAAAATATACATAATATATTTTTTGAGATCTCATTTAAAATTTGCATGCTCGGAATCCTGATCAGAATTTACTATTGTAATCTTACGTTGTTAGTATACCCGACGAGCATTGTAGCTAATAAAAATTCACCCATTTAAATTCACAATATTACATAATGGGTGGTAGGTGCTAACTAGTGCTACTATACTGCCTTCCTAACGAAGAGTGCAATAAGTCGGTTTTTGGGTAAATTGACTTAAGTCCTTTTCAAAATCCATTAATACATTATGTTATGACTAACAATTAAAAATACAATATAGAACATAGAATCAATAGATTAATAAAAGTGCGAAAAAATAATAATAGCTCTTCAGTTTTCTGAAATTTGTTAAGATACAAAAAAAGACGTGTAAGTTGAAAAATATAGACCTAATTTTCCTGATTACGGATCAGGTCTTAAGTCAATTTGCCCAAAATCCGACTTATTGCACTCTTCATTAGAAGGGAAGTATAATCTTCCAGATAGTTCTAACAGTTTAGTAATTGAATTCGCGGTCCGGGAAAATGGCGGGCGCGACCAGCGTCCACACATACAGGGCCACGCACACCCACGAAGATGTTATCTTCACCCACATTGAAGCGGTGTTCTCCTTTGACAGCACGGAACTGGGACTGAAATTTTAAGATGTTATTATACAACCAAACACCGATAGTAGGACACGTTTTTTTATAATTTCATTCATGTATGTTAATACAATATCGTAATGGATAGTTAATATCAATCAACCTAACAATCTTCTCAAGCAACACCATAATCACATTGACTTCGTGTGGTGAGTTACAGCCTCATATTTCTAGCCATGTCGTGGCCAACAGTGGGGCTTTATTTATTTGAATTTTCTAAAATAAGCCAACACTTGCCATGTACGTGGTGCATTAAAGCGATTAACTAAACTTCCTACCTGCTGTACTGGTCCGACATGTTTGTAATCTAAACTTTTATTGTATAACATGGCCTTCCTCGACTCACTTCACTGGGGACGACCAACGGTTAAACGTGCCTTCCTAAGAATGGGAATCTTCGGTCACCCATCCTTTGACGAAGCAAGCCTTTTAAAGCGTTGTTTAAATCACATCATGATTAGGGGGGTAACCACAATCTCTAAAACAGTATTGTTATAATGATACGTCAGCATTTTTGTACCAGAAAAGACGAAGTAAATATTATTGTAACACCGTTTTAAGGGATGCGGTAACCCCTCCAGCTCATAAACGTCTTCACCGAGGCAGGAGCCTGCCCGTAAGGGTGTTTAGGCCTTAGTCGTCCACGCGGGTCAGAGCGGATTGGCCGACTTTAGCACCAACCTTTGAATCTCTTCGCAGGCGTACGCAGTATTCCTCACGATGTTTTCCATCACCGTAAAAGCGTCGGATAAACGTACATATAATTTCGAAAATACATTGGTACGTGGCGGGATTTGAACCTGCGCCTCCAGATGGGAAGGCATCAGCCTACACTAATGAGTCACCGCCACTCTCTTAAATCACTCAACTGTTGCTAATTGAGACATAATATAAACTCTATACATCTCCCGGAGATAATTCCACAGGCTAGATAAATTAAGCAACTTACTTGTACCAATCGGTGAGCGTCATCATAATGTACAAGGTGGCGAGCGCGAACACGACATGGAAGAATGTCCACGAGTACGCTACGCCGTCTCCCTCATTGTCGAACACCTCGTCTCTTGGCGACCAGCTCGCCGCCGTCAGCGCCCTCTATGGAATTATATCCTGCTCAGTACAAATTTTTGTTAAAAAATAACACTTTTAATTATTTCCCTACATACATCTAGTGATTGAATCACAATCACGGAATTAAAACGCAACTTTTTTGGATTTCGAATAATTCGGAATTCCAATAAACAATTAGTTTTCGGATTTATTATAATTCCTATTGTTATAAAACCGACATTGTATAAATCCTAATATTTTCAATTATGATTTTTAGAATGCCGAAATTGAAAGTATGAACTACAAAAATTCCGAATGAACATTAATCCGAAATATAATTACTTAGTACGAACTCGGATAATCAAAAACACGAAAAAAGATAAACAAGCATGCATGCATGCAAGCAATCATGCAGGTGAGCAAACGGATTGTTCTTCTCGGGTTTAAAATTATTGTTCTCTTATATAGCACAGACTAGTACGTCAGCAGGAAGATTACGAGTCGAGTTTCAGCTTACTTTTAATATCCGGTAAATAGCAAATATTTATTACTCTAAATCTATTATAGTTTTATGAATTATTTCAGTTTAGTATACGTCTCCGACGAGGGCAAGAGTCTGCGTGGACTACTATACACCCGTAAAGGGTGTATGGTCGTCCACGCAGCCCCAGTGCGGATTGGTCAAATTGATGATTCATGAAGGACTTAAAACATTTATGTTAAATTATTTCTATTATTGATAAATAAAATATAATTTACCAGTAAATATATTTGGAAATTTGAATTTCAGAATAACGTTTATTAAACCAAGTTTACGAAAATTAAGTAGTATTAGTAATAATAATAATTATTAGAGTTTCGGAAAAATATAAATCGTGCTTTTGAATAGTCGAGATTTCGTAATTTAGGAATTATCTAAGAATATTTGGAATTTTCAAAGTCAGAATAAAATATTTCGGAATCTCTGTGTTCCCGATTGGTGGAAATGCTTGACTTTGTACATTCTAGTCAAGAGAAATAATAGTCTTACTAAACGCTCTTCAAATATTTAAACAATTCAGTTCCACAAACACAGCTGAGCGTACTATACTGTTTGTTAGTACCTTAAATCTTCAACCCTCAGATTCCATACACAACAGAAAATTAAGTGTGGCAGTTGGATATATTCGTCTGCGGCGGTTTCAATAATTTTATCCCTTTAAATGCTGCTGTATACAGGGTGACATCGATGATATTGTCATTAAAAAAAATAAGAATTTATTTGTGATTGTAAATCCCCCAAATATGAGGCAAATCTTTCGATACAAAAATCAAATATATTTTAAGATCTAAAATCATGTAAAACTCTTTGCGATTGATTAATAATACCATAAAAAGAAATTGTGACTTTTATTAAATTTGGGGTGAGGCGAGTTCACAGCTGCGGAGACCGCGCGCTAAATATGCAATGCGATTATTATTTATCATTTATTTTGGAAACTTTTCATGATAATCTATACAGTATTTAGGATTTCATGAAACATCCCAAAATATGAGTACAACGTTAGGTCGATTAGATGCTAATGATTCAAAATTCACCCTGTATACAAAAACAATTTTCTATTGTGTCTGGAATCTTGGTGGTCAAAAGTTCAAATAATATCAAACTACATGTTTATCTATCAAAATACAATGAGATCATATTAAAAACGATTGTTAGTTGTATGTAAAGGTATTAATGACAATGATAGGTATATTATCACTATTATCAGGTTCGAAATTATACAATGCACTACTTTTTTTGTTGATTCTTTCACATTTAAAATTGAAAATATTTAATCAATTTTCCAAATATCTGAATGTGAAAAACAATCGGCATCTAACACAGGGATCTATGAACTAAAATAACGGATAAGTTACGTATCGTTGGCACGAGGGAGTCGCCATGCATGGAATCTAAGATGAGTTGATTGAAATTTAGGACTAGCGTTTTAGACATTAAATTTAGACTTAATTATAGTGCGTATGGGTCTTGGAAACAGCTTCCTTAATTAATTTAATTACTTAATAAATTGAAAATGAAAAGTGTTTATTTAGTTTAGGTCCTTACAGAACACTTATGAATGTCAAATGAAGTTACCACTTGAATTTAATTACATATCAAAAATGTTATTTACAGTTTAACATATATTTTCTTTCAAAAACGGGCTCCCATTAATTTACCTGTACTCCGCACTATTCTTGTACTTTGATGACTTTCGCCAATGTGAAATTGCAAATAATCTTTGTTTACTTTATAGAAAATAATAACTTAAGCGATTTTCAGTTGTACTTACAATTTCTTTCAATAAACTGAAATTTATCATTAAGTTGAAAAAATCCAAATTGTGAGCACCCTGTTTTTATGTTTACAATTATACATACATTAATCGGGTTCTGGCATTTATAAAACTAAGAAGTCATACAATTATATTAGAAAAGAGTTTAATTTACACATTGTTATGAATTTCTTAACCCATTTTAGCACAAAAACCGCAACCATGAGTTATATACTATTCTAGCAATTATATATAAAATGGCGTACGATGAGGTATTGGGCAAAGCTAGTGTAATAGTGATGTTACCTTCGTTAGCAATGAGACCGCCTGCCCTTGTGCGCCGCCGATGCGCCCGCAATGTATGCACAATGCTCGAGTTAGTGTTACGAAATTACAGAAATACAACAATAATATAACCAAATCTTCATATAGCATTCGATAGAAACAATGGAATTATTTCCGGGTGAAAACTGTATAATTGAAACAATACTGTAATTGCATGATGCTCGCCAGTGTGCAACTTGAACTTGGCTTGACACGCTACCGCGAATCTAGACAGTCTAATATTTCAACTTGGTCGGACTTACTTTTAAATGACATGTAAGATTTTAGTGGCACAAGTTTTATACGTCATCTACCAATGTAATTAATAAACTGTTGTTATAAAGAATTAAAGACTAATGGATCAATATATTTTATAATAATATGAGTCTCAGGAAGTATTTCCATTTTGCGTAGACTGAATTAGTTTAAAAGAGAACCATTAAAGAAAAAAAATCATACACATAGAATAGAAAATATTTTGACAAGATGTTCATACCCTGTTTGTTTTATTCTTAAGTTTTGCTTTCAAGCATGACTTTTACTTAAGTACAACATATTTGATAAAAGTTCAAACGTCCGCCATCTTGTGATCACCTTTTTTTTTTTTTCGAACTGACTACTGCTGTTGGCCGCAGACGGCCTTTACAGCTTCCGGGCAAGTGGCGAGCGCAGATGGCTCTCAGCCTAAATTGTGATCACCGATAACTATAATCGCGGAACAAAATGGCGGACGCATAATTTTGATTTGTGAAGGAAATAACAAAATGGTTAATTACCTCCGTTGCCCTCTTGGCGAGTATGTGTTCGGACATAGTGATTTTGGAGGACGATGAGGCGGTGCGAATGCTGGAGTACAGCATGCTGCACGCCCAGATGAACAGGCCGATCACTGACTGTTTGTCGAAGGAAGACTGTAACACAAAAATATTATTACTCAATCTTACATTTCAGTCAGTTGTTACATTTTCAGTCAGATAAACGTTCGTGTTTTTTGCGCTAACCATTGAAGCGCTTTTTTTCAAGTACCAAAATTCATTTTTGTGCTTTGCTTTGGTATTTCAAATATTTTTAATGTGTATTTGTCATTTGACGATTTTAGGTGCTTTTTGCTAGCCTAATCGAATTAATGGATTTTGACTTTAAATCATTTATAGAATAATGCTATCGTCGTATAATTTAAGCACAAAATAGATTCTTAATTTATATTTGTAAAGCAATGACGTTACTATTTTAGTGTAAGGGATAAATATTCATAATAAATGCACTGGAAACCAACTGGTATTGACTATTACAATAAACTAATTAACAAGAATATATTTTAACATATTGATAGAGTAAAATATAAACAATTGAAATAAAGAATACTTACACATTGCAGGAATTTTAATCTACATTTAATTTTTATTTTATGCTTATATGTGTTTATCCTTATGTATATTGTTACGTTGTTCGTTTTATTATTAACGTTTTTGTTGTGTAAGCTTTAAGTTCTATAATAAATCCACAATTAACTTAACAATTTATTAAATTAGTTCATTTTACAGGGAAGAATAAACCATTAAGTATTATTTAAAGTGAATGGCCATAATATGGTTAAGAACATAGCTTGACTGTCAAAAGAAAAAGTTTTAGCATGCAGAAACTTAGATGATTATGTACAGAGACTAATTGGTTAGAAAATGAATTGAAAGTCAAATTGTAAATAAACAAATAAGAGCCATAGACTCATCAGGTAAGACATATTTTATCACAATCAACATAACACTCATTCGGTAACAATATTTTTAGCACAATCAACATAGGACTCATTCGGTAAGACATTTTTTACTAAAATACAGATAAATAAATCGAATCAAAAATTTCAGGTGAAGTAATTCATGAACGTTGAAGTTTAAACATTAACAACTAAAATGATTAATTACATAGTTATTTGGATAATCGCATTGATATACTAAAACTAAAAAGGCCAAAAATTTAAGGTGAACTTTAAAGGATTACTATATATAGGTTATTCTATACTAATAAAGCTAAGTTCATTCTACAAAAAGTGCGTGAATTGGAGTGTGAAATGTACAGAATAAGATATTCCATGAAATGCACTGGCTTTTCATATATACGTGACGAAACATATAATTATATATAAACATATACATACCCAATATGTTGGTTGTGTTGGTTCCTGGTTCGGCATTGTCAAACATTAAATATGCATTTCAATGTTATCAAATACAATACATACATAAAAATAACAAAGAAAGTGTTACTTTTAAAAATATAATAAATAATAATATTGAAAATAAATTGTGTGGTAACTGCAGATCACAATACAAGCGTCTCCACCTCTTGTATTATCCCGCCGGTGCCATAGACGGTGGCTTAGGACTAAAACATTCAGCAGAGAACGGCTAAAATTGCATAACCCTTTTTCGAGGTTAGAATTCCACTCTGGGACTCCCGAAGGCTCGTTGAATACACTCTTAGGCTAAGAACCATCAACAATCGCTACTTGCCCGGTGAAGCTGTGGAGTCCATCTGCAGCCAACATCGAGATGTCCATCCGGAAAAGGACCCAGTCATCGAATCCGGAACCGTCGTTTTAATAACGTCAAAGATAAACGACTCGTGTGGTGTAATGATGGAAACATTACACCACACGAGTCGTTTTTCCTCGAAACGAAACACCGGCGTGTTTTCGTTGTTTCGTCGAGTGAGTAAAGTCGCTCGACACTCAAAATTCTCGCAACCTCTTCCCATATTTCCTTTGCACTCTTCCTATGAAATGGAAGAACACGGGCGTTAACCGATCGCGCTAGCCAGCTAGACATTTATCCTTCTTATACTTCTTTTCAGTATTAACGAGTTGAAGTGGCATTGGTCAGAAAATCTGGACAACATTCTCAACGTATCTCCGCTCGTGATGGAGTTGCATTCGGCCAGTGCCGTCCAAGTATTGATATATTATGAATGGAGTTCATTGGGAGGAACCTCCTTCGTCCTCTGGGATAGAAATCTCACGGGAAGTCTGCATAGCTAGACCGCTAAATATGTGAGCAAGATTCTCACCGTGTCTCCGGCAGTGAAGGAGTCAGCGTCGACCATGTATGATATATATGATGTATCAAATACTTGGGGAGGAACATCTTCCTTTTCAGATCGCCGTATGATCCGTGGATCATCGTTTAGAATCTCACGGGGATACCGCAAAAGTCTATATATCATGAGCAACATTCTCACCGTATCCCCGCCATTGATGGAGTCAGCGTCGAACATGTATGATAAATATAATGCATGAAGTACATGGGGAGTAAGCTCCTGTCTTCCGGGGTAAAAATCTCACGGGAAGACAGCACAGCTAGACCGCTATATATCTGATAATCTCTCACCGTGTCCCCGCCAGCGATGGAGTTGCACTCGGACGGTGCGTTGGCGAGCGCCGACCACGTGAGGTAGACAACGTACAGCGCCACCACGCCCGACTGCAGCAGCCCCGAGCGTGGCTGGTGCTCTTGCACCGACGGCAGGATGGACACCACGCTCGCGCCCACCACCAGGATTAGATTTATTGAGATGAAGAACTTGGACAGGCCGCATCCGCTTGACTGTGGACGATGCGTGATCATCAGTAATTTGTTAAATTTTTGTACCTACTGCTTAGATCAACATTAAACAAACTAGATTCACAATCACGTAGAAACGTCAACCAAAAAATGTCCGAGCCTCATGCAACATCCGTATAATTATTGTTATATTTAGAACGTAAAATTAATAATTTACATTTTCACCTTAAATCATACAAAGAGAACAAAATCAAAAGCTCGATCACATTACTGTCATTATGACATGCAGCGAGCAACTTGATTATGAATGAAAATTCTGCCCAACTGTCGCGATGGACAGACTTCTGTAGATCCAATTGGGTTATTATTTATCTAAGACTTACTGTTAATTGTTTTTTGTTGTGAAATCACATTAGACTATTATAAATGTAATAATATAAAGGCTGAAAGTTCTGAAATGTTTGTTACTTCCCGTGTAACTGTTCTCCCAATTTATTGGTCAGTAACACATTCATAGCTCCTTGGAGTTATTCTAGCTGTAGCTTGTAGCTACTTGGGTATTCATGGGTGGTGGAATCACTTAACATCCAACTATAATTTTACTATAACGGTACTCTAGGAAAGTACCACCGCAGAGCCAGATATTGTCCCGTGAAATAGGAGTGTTTTGCACTTCTGTGTTTCGGGATAAGGCCACTGTAGCGAGTAAAATTACTGGGTATATGAGACCTAACATGTTGTCTCGGGTTTCGGGAGCAGTGCGGCATTGGTGGAGAATAATTACTGTTTATCAGTTTAGTCTCAATCAATGCCGCTTTGTCATGGCCATCGATTCAACGACCAGGACAGAGCGGCGACGAGCGTCCTGACTATCCTGTACACTTTGTAACATAAAAAAAACCTAAAAAAACCTTGTTTGCCTATAAATAACATAAAACAATAAAACATTACCTTAGTATAGAATACATAGAGCAGCACAATGCCAGCCAGAGCGAGCCCGAAACAGCCCAACATGGCTGTCAGTAGAGCGGCGTACCAGCCGCGCGACTCCGACTCTTCGTAGTTTGCTGCAAAGAAATTCAAAGTCACAAAACAGTTGATAACCTATGAAATTGATGAAGAATTATGGATGAGAAGTTTGCTACTATATCAAGCAGGGGCGGATCGTGAATTTGTGGGCCTGGGCTCTTTTCCAATACAAAAGCTTTTAAAT
This sequence comes from Leucinodes orbonalis, assembly GCA_019425675.1. Taxonomy (NCBI): domain Eukaryota; kingdom Metazoa; phylum Arthropoda; class Insecta; order Lepidoptera; family Crambidae; genus Leucinodes; species Leucinodes orbonalis. The sequence goes on from PQWD01005617.1 coordinate 117,661, forward strand.
ATAATATTGCACAAAAAACATAAATATTACTCAAGTATTAATTGAACAAGACGGCCTTATTGCTTTGGTAGCGATCTCTTCCAGGCAACATTTGGGTGAGAGAGAAATCAAAGTGCCTATAGTACCTAAAGGCTGAGTATGGGGGTCCCTTGTAACCTTGGGGTCCGGGGCTGCAGCCCGATCATTCCTAAGGTAGATCCGGCATATCCCGGATTCCAGCCTTAGATAAACACTTAACTTATTAGATGCACAATCACGAAGATATATAAACTAAAAAATGTTCTAGCCGCTTGGCATTTACGTTGACTTATTGTTGTATTTATCACCATCAGCTCATTATACCTTTGACGACCCATTTGGTGTTGCGGTTGAGAGGTCGGCCGCAACACCAAGGGTTCCGGGTTCGATTCCCGGGCAGTACAAACATTTGTGTGCATGAACATCTCTGTTTGTAATGGTCTGGGTGTTTTCTATGTATAATATGTATGTATTTACAAAAAAAAAAATGTATATATGTATGTTTATCCGTTGTTTAGTACCCATAATACAGGCTTAACGCTTAACTTGGGGCTAGATGGCGCTGTGTGAGTGTCAGTGGATATTTATGTGGATATTTATTATTTATTATTATACCTCCCCACCGAGGGGCACGAGCCTACCCGTATAGGGTGATTAGGCCTTAGTCGTCCACGCCCAGTGCGGATTGGACGACTTCACACACAACCTTCGAATCTCTTCCCAGGTGTGCATGAAGGTTTCCGCAAGATGTTTTCCTTCACCGTAAGAGCGTCGGATAACGTACATATATTTTCGAAAATACGAAAACACATTGGTACGAGTCGGGATTTGAACCTCAGCCCTCCCGGTAGGAAGGTGACAGTCCACACCATTGAGCCGCCGACGCTCATTTGCATTTTGTTGTTGTATTTATAACATAAAATTATTTATTACAATTTTAACCTTCATCATCATCAGCTCATTGAATTCAATTTTAACCTGAATGAATGACGCGTTAGTCATTAAAATGGTACAAAATTAAAATCACGAGTATACTACTGTGTCACTATGACACGTAGCGGCCGACGTGATTATGAATAAAAATTCTGCCCAACTGGCGGATTGAACGGTTGAATTTCTAAGAGCTCCCATATTACATGGCGACCATGCGAGAATAAATTCGCGTGCGCAGCCTAACCTCCCTCTAGCTTTGCTGTGCGGGTGGCCCTGCAGTTAGGTTTTATAGACTAATGACTTCATGATCAGTGATGCCACCTTAGTTTCAGGAAGGAGCTATTGAAGAAGTTAAAAAGAGCTAGATCGAGCCTTAATATGCAACATAAGATTGTCTCTCCAAAAACCGCTTCGTGACCGATAAAATAGCGTAAAATTTTCAACACAGTTTTTTTTATGATATAGCAGGCAAACGAGCAAACGCCTCATCTGATGGTAAATGTCACCGCTGCCCATGTACATTTGCAATACCAGAGGGCACTGAAATGCGTTGCCGGCCTTTTAACAGGGAATACGCTCTTTCTTTTAAGGTCGCCAGGTCGTGTCGCTCGGGAAATTTCTCCGGCAGCAACTGATTCCACAATTTTGTCATTCGTGGCAAGAAATTACGACAAAAACGCACAGTAGAGGACTTACATTTATCTAGGTGTAAATTGGCTTAATAGTCAAAAGGTTTACCTATAGCAAAAATACTAGCCCCGAAAAGGGCTAAGGTGGCAACACTGGTCATGATATGTGATACTCACAAACCCATTTCTCGGCCCAGGAGTGCGCGAAGTCAATGATCAGTATGAGCTGGATGACAATGAAGCAAAAGCCGCCGATGACACCAAACACCATCCACGTGGACGCGAACTGCCCCTCCGGTATGAAGAACGCGCCAATGATTCCACCGATCACCAACAAATACTTTATGCCCCAGAACCTAGAAAATTAACGGGTATAAGACACCTAATATCTGTTGTCTCGGGTGACGGGCGCAGTGCGGCGTTGATGGAGAAAAATAACTGTCGAACAGTTGTTGGTCTCCATCAACGCGGCTGTCATGTCATGGTATCACTTACCATCAAGTGAGCGTCTTGTACACTTGGTAACATAAAAAATAACAAGATTTTATTTTGTTTCTTCTTGTTGTGCCCTGCTGTGTTACCTGGGGTATATATATTCCCACAGTAAAACCTTGCCTGTGTTCAGGCAGTGTGTTTTATTACAAACATTTTTTTCATGACAGATTTTAATAAAATAGATTCAGCCGTTTAGATATGAACAAGTAAAAATATACTCATAAACTTCTGCCTTTTTAATATTAGTGTGACTACATCATTATCAAAACAATATTTTTTGATGTTGACTTAGTTCAAAATGACATGTGAATATGCTCACTATGAAATTTAAAACATCTTAGTACCACAAACTATAGATATGATTATTATTGACACAAATAATTTATTTTTTCAATTATAATAAACGGTATTAAAAGTGTGTCAGCTGATAATTTAACATAATAACATCATAGTGTTGTATAGAAATGTCATCGAACATGTAAGCAGATAAGATCAAGAGTTGGGGTCCCGAAAGCGCCTCTCGTGATATGATGGTTATGTAGTTTATGTGTATATAAGACGAGCGTCACATTCTATTCCAATATAATTTGTTGAGCTATCCAGAAATCTACTTCCAGATAAAGGAAGGTCTCCAGTTCATTTATATATAAGTTTAAGTAGTTTCAAGTGCGTTTCTCTAATGTCATCTATAAAAATACATTTACCTAAATTTAAAAGGTTTTGTGAAAATTCCAAAGCTAAAAAACTTACCCATTCTGTATTCCAGCTCGAGGATCTTTCGAAGACCGCACTCCTATCATTATTAGTGCCATAAGTACAAAGAAGAGACATGTTGCAAAACAAATTCTGAAACAAAAAAGTGCATAATCAGATGTTTACCTAAAACCTATGTTTAGAATAATCTTAAGTGTACCTACCTACCTTCAGCTAAAACATATACATTATGTGCTGGAAAATGTTTGTATCAACTATTTGATACGTATAATTAATATGTATGTACTTCAAAAA
>PQWD01005618.1:0-62214 GCA_019425675.1 Leucinodes orbonalis
TACTAATGATAACATATATCTCAATTTTCAGGTCAATGCTTATTTTTCCGAACTTTGCCTGTTTTGTCTTATTTAATCAGACTGCTTATACTACTGTTACTCTACATAGACTGCTGTACTATATATAGTTTAAGTAATGTACTAATTCTAACATGCAACTATTTCAAAGTGATTCCGACTTCCGAGTCCACTTTAGTATAGTGCTGATAAACGAAAAACATAAAAATGTATACACGGAAATTACGTAAGTACGTTCCAATCAATCAAAATTTAGGTAAAGTTTACTTCAGTTCAATATCTAAGCATAAATATTTGTTTTCTCTAAATGCCCTCTTTGTATTACTTGATTCTGCGTGGCATATTTCAAAGGTAATGTAATTATCCAAATGTAACCTTTGTGTAATTTTCTGTGATCATTTTCGAAAAATTTTCTCTTGTAAATAAAATGTGTATAAATGTTAAACTATTGTTTAGTTTAAAGTATATCGTTAATATTGCTAAAGACGTATAATAAATGTGGTGAGAGAAGGCGAATAATGGACTTTTTTTTTTTTAAGTAACTTATTGCCTGATGCAAGGACATCGCTTTAGCACGGCGCGAGTGAATGTGTTAAGAGATTTTTAAATTACATATTGATTTCGTGTTACAGCCACACGATTTCACAGGGCTGAGTACATTAAATAAATGAATAGAATACTACTTACTAGTTATTATAACTATTATTATATAGCGCAATGGAGCGAGCTATGCTTGGAGTCTCTCTTAGGGATAAGATTAGAAATAATTTAATTCGTAAGAAACTAAAGTTACGACGTAGCCCGCCGATCAGCAAGTTGAAGTGGCAGTGGGCTGGTCACGTATGTCGCAGAACCGATGGCCGTTGGAGCAGACGAGTTCTGGAGTGGAGACCGCGTCTTGGCAAGCGTAGCGTGACGCCCTCGCCCCGATGACCGACGACTTGCGAAAGGTCGCTGGTGGAAGCTGGATGAGAAACGCGGAGGACGGGATGTCTGGCGCAAAATGGGGGAGACCTATGTCCAGCAGTGGACTGCAATAGGTTGAAGAGAGAGAGTTATTATAACTTGATGATGTAAACTTTATTAACCTAAGTAGTAATCTAGTAATTCTTAGTAACGCACTAAGATTAAGGAAAATGAAACATCTCGTTGCGTTAACTTTTATTATTTATTTATTTAAACTTTATGCACCATACAAAAAACAGTGCAAGGGCGAACTTAATGTCTAGAAGCATTCTCTACCAGTTATAATCCATATATTATAATGTGAAAGTATCTCTGTCTGTCTGTTTGTTACGCTTTCACGCCAAAACGGCTGAACGGATTTTATTGAAACTTGGTATGTTGATAGTAGGTAATCTAAATAGGTTTTAGGCTTCTTTTTGTCCTTCCCTAAAATGGGGTTGGAAGTTTGTATGGAACATTCCGTAATTTTTGTAGTACGACGCTGAAATTTGGTAGCGGGCTATTTGTCAGAACTAAAAATTAAGGCAATTTTGTTTTTCAAAAATCCACCCCTAAGCCCTTCAAATAGGGAAAAAAGTATCATATCCGATTTTTCGCAGTTTTAAGGTAGATTTTATTGAAACTTGGTATGTTGATAGAAAGTGACGACCCATTTGGTGTCGCTGTTGAGAGGTCCACTCCAACACTAAGGGTTCCGGTTCGATCTCCGGGCAGTACAAACATGTGTGCATGAACATGTCTGTTTGTAATGGTTGGCTTTCTATGTATAATATGTATGTATTTACAAAAAAAAATATATTAGTATATTTATCCGTCGTTTAGTACCCATAAACAAGCTTCACGATTAACTTGGGTTAGATGGCGCTGTGTGAATGTCAGTGATATTTATTTATTTAAAGTAACCTAGAATAGGTTTAAGGCTACTTTTGTCCCGTTTCCCCCACTGCCCTAAAATGGCGTTTGGAAGTTTGTATGGAACATTCCGCAATTTTTGTAGTACGACGCTGAAATTGGTATGCGGACTATTTGTCAGAAACGAAAAATATGGCATTTTTTTTTAAAAATCTACCCCCAAACCTTCAAATAGGGGAGGAAGTATCATATCGATTTTCCGCAGATTTAAGGTACAAAGCTAAGAATTGGTATGGGCTGTAAGTCACACAATAAATCTTTCATTTTTCTTTTTTCGGAAATCGGCCCCAATAGCCTTAAAAGAGAGGGAAGGGGGGATATTATACCGGACTTTTCAGTATTTTTATATAATTACCAAAAATGTAAACCTTACAAATATATATATATAGGTTTTTTTTTATCGGAATGGACTACTAACCTTTTTAAGTTGTGGGGGGATCCTATGTATATTGTACATATAATGTCAGTTTTGACAGATATAACAGTGAGACATAATAGACCTGACATTATATACATAAATAAAGTAGAAAACAAAACATATTTAATTGATATAACGGTACCCTCAGACTACAATATCGGCCCAAAGGAAATAGAAAAGTTAAGTAAATATCATCTTTTAAAATCAGAAATTACACGTTTATGGAAAACAAATCCAGATGTAGTGCAATAGTATTAGGAGCCACAGGAGTTGTAGCAAAAAGTCTTCATCGATATTGTAAAATATTAGAGTTAAATATAAACACACATATTATGCAAAGGCAGGTAAGCATCCACTCAACCACAATTGTCACGAAAGTTTGAGGGGGTACAGTTTTTGTAAATGGGGAACCCGAATCTCCTCTTCCCTGAGGGCCTCAGGGCGGGAGTTATATATATATATGTGTGTGTATATACATATATATTACATATATACATACATATGTATATGTAATATATGTAAATTATGCCATATTTTTGCGTCGGTTCTGACAAATAGTCCGCATACCAAATTTCAGCGTCGTACTACAAAAATTGCGGAATGTTCCATACAAACTTCCAACCCCATTTTAGGGAAGTGGGGGATCCTATGTATATGATATATGTATACCTACGTAATTTTTTGTTTTGAATTTACAAACAGTTTACAAGGTAGAAAGCTAAAAATAAGTATGATGGCTATTTATCACGATCAATAAATCTTGCATATTGAAGTTTTTGCAAATCGGCCCTTAAATCCTTAAAAAAGGGGTTATTTATATTTGACTTTTCTCAATTTTTAAACTGAAAAGCAAGAAATTGGTATGCGAAGCGAAAAAGAAGAAGAAGCAGTGTTAAAATTATTCTGTTTTCGTTACCAGAAAAGTGGAGCCATGTTATCCCGAATTTAACGCAAGCGAAGCCGCGGGCAAAAGCTAGTTACTATTATAATTATAAACTCAGTAAAATAGTTATATTTTAACGTTTATTGAAATTACTCATGTTTTTTAATTTCACCAAAAATATAGGTGAATAAAGTTTATGAATCTGTCTGTGAAAGCAAACATTTTTAAAAGATAAGAAATATATTTGAGCGGACTGGTCGATACTCATTGGTTATTGGTGTGGACTGTTGCCTTCCGATCTGGAGGGTGCACGTTTCAATCCCGCCACGTGTAAATGTATTTTCAAAATTATATGTACGTTTATTCGACGCTCTTACGGCAAAGGTGAACCTCATGAGGAAACATGAGCACGCCCATCTAAGAGATTCAAAAGTTGTGCGAGAAGTCGGTCAATCCGCGATGGACCCGCGTGGACGACGAAGCACCCTATACGGGTAGGCTCGTGTCCCTCGATGGGGAAATTTAATCAGCTGATGAATTAATGAATGATGAAGCCGTTGGGGAAGTTGTAGTTTAACGGTGTCCACCTTGTGCGTAATGGTACTCTCAACAAGAAAAACACAATCGAAATAAGTAAAATTTTATTAGTAGGTAATAATAACAGTATCATACATGGGCCTAAGCTGTCAACGTTTTATAAACGACAAAGGAGCGTAACACGAGTTTGATGTGTCATTAAATACAAATTCGTTATCTTCTTTTATCATATCCGATGCCTTTTCAGCTATCATAAGAACTGGGGCATTTGTGTTCCCACTAGTAATGTCTGGCATTATACTAGCGTCTACTACTCTCAAACCATGTACGCCTCTCACGCGTAGTCTCTCGTCTACCACACTACCATCTGGCCCCATAGCGCAAGTTCCAACGAAATGGTACTGAGTGCCAACTGTATTGAGAACATAGCACTTCCAATATTCATGCGTCTGGAATTCTATGTGACTGCACTGCTTTATTCCAATGTTAACGACCCTCGCCTTAAAATCCCTGAAGGCACTAGTATTAAGCACACTCAAGTAGTCTTCAATGTAATTAGCGAAGTTTTCTAAATCTTTATCGACGGAAAAATAACCGTTAAATATGACGGGGTCCTCATCAGGATTCTTGCTCTTCAATTTTATTGTTCCTCTGGAATCCGGATGAAGCAATGTAACTAGAGCATTCACCGTTTCAATAAATTTTCCACTAGCAACACTCGTTTGACAACTTTCATCGTCCAAATCAAATAATTGTTTACAAACGAGTAAGATCATTAAATTCGATGGAGGCAATGGTATACAGTAGTCTGTTAATCTGGCCTGCTATCGCTTTTGTTCAAAGCTACAATCCAATCAAAGTGGGCACAGGAACTTCCCCAATGAGCAATGGATCTAGTATATAGTAATGAAGAGATACCATATCTCCCGGTCACCGTGATATGAGCCATCATATGATCTTGTAGATTTTCGCCGACATACTCAGAAGCTTGAACGACTTGTATGCCCATTTTAGTCAAATGACAGCATCAGTAGCTTGGGGCTATTTACTGCACCTGCTGACAATATTATTTCTTTTCTTGCATTTACACGTAAAATTTCACCATTTGGTATAGTAACTTCGACAGCTGTAGCTTTTTTCTTATCATCAAATATCACTTTCCGTGCCATAGTGTTCTTAAGGATGTAAAAATTCGAGCGATTTTTTAGTGCGTTTTAGGTAAAACTTCAGCTGCACTTTCGGATGCCATTTGCTATGCGAATGTGATTCCGCGTAACCCAACTGATGTTCTCCGTTGAGATCGTCATTTATATTATGCCCGTTTTCTTCAAATGCCTTTAGATAAACATCAGTTCTGTGTTTCCAGTCTGGTTTTGTTACACCTGTATATCCATTTTTACCGCGAAATTGACTTATAAGAGTCTCCTCCACTAGTTCGCTTTTTTCAAAATACTTTGATACATTATCCCAGTTCCAGCCCAAGTTACCATGTGCTGACCACCCATTAAAATCAGCTGGATTACCTCGTACATGATACATGTAGTTGATACTGCTGGATCCACCTTACATCTTGCCCCTGATATGGTGTATAGTCCTCGACTGGTGACTTTGGCTACTGTCATCATTCACAGAGTAAAAATTCCATTCTGGCATGGATTTTATAGCAACAACTGACATCGGATTCTGGAAAATAATGATGATTTATATAGGTATGTAGGTTGAACCAGCTGTTAAATTTTACCCTTGGCAAATTCTTGAAAGTTTTAGTTATTTGCTAAGGGCCTTATTAATAACCTCAAGGTCGCCCAACATCCAATGAAGTGGACGATGATTTTGTTTTAATTAAAAGTTAGTGACATCCGAGAAGTTTTTTAGAACCTATTTGAACTACCTATTGTTATTAATTTCCTTCAACATTGTTGCTATCATGGTCAGGCGTATCACTTACCACCAGGTGAGCGAGCTGACCGTCCCGTTCAGTTATGGCATAAAAAACCTATTTGAAAATATATATATGTTGTAGAAAGTGGGGATTCTTATGTAATATGTGAAAGCGATATTGTATTCTAGGTCATTAGTATTACCCGAGTAATGAAAGGTGGGTCATCCCCTCGTTCGATGAGGAGTACCTTCCAGCTGCTGATCTCGGAGAGGCGGGTGGCAAGAACACAACCAGCGGTCCCGGCTCCCACCACTATGAAGTCGAAGGTCTGTCCATCTGGCAATAAAAGAAAGATTATAAAATAATATCCACTGACATTCACACAGCGCCATTTAGCTGGCTCCTCAAACTTGACTATAATAGTCCTGAATCCCTGCTCCTGTCCATTTGTTAACTTTAATAGTTTTTATTTGAAATTCTTACTAGAGTATAAAAAAATATATATTTTTAATTCGCATAAAATATAAACATACACACGCACGCACACGTACACACACACACATTATGGCACATACCCCGAATTTCATCCTCGATCTGCGAGTGAGTCCTGGAGTCCTGAAATACAGTATCGCCCTAGTTTAGGCTCCAGTTTCACATGCTTGCATACTTTGTTTTTTTTTAAATTTGTCAAAACAGTTGTAATACCTGTAAATCTGGTGTGTGGAAATAATTAATTTTTACTTTAGCTCCAAGTTAAGCGTGAAGCCTGTATTATGGGTACAAAACAACGGATAAACATAAAAGTACATTTATCTGTTGTTTAATATCCATATTATCCATAGATGGCGCTGTGTGAGTGTCAGTGGATATTTATGATCTCTTTATTAATAGGTAATTTTGCTCAAAGGACAGTCCTGGATTAACCCTTAAGCAAATTAAGCACTAGCTTAGGGCCCCACGTCCAGGGGGGCCCGACAAAGCACAAAAAAAGAACAGAAGGTTTACTGGGAAATCATCATCAGTGAATGCCCGAAAAAGCCGCAAGGCGCATTTTTTTTTTGTAAATAATTAAATATAGGTACTTTAGTTTTTGTTTGTGTGGCACCTACTCCACTTCCAAGGTACGTTTAATATATTTTCATCTTATTTTACAAAAATACTAATGTTTTTCAATAGTAACCTATGCGCGCACTGCGATTATGTTCGGTGAAAAATAATTTTATTCAAAATCGACTTGCGTTTTTTTCGCAGTGCGCGGATTCGAGTATGTTACTCTTGTTTTTTTTAATCGTGTAGGTTTTTTTAAAGACAAATTCTTGTTCTTTTTCTTAGCGAGTGGACTGACCCCACACAAGTCCCTGTTTCAGAGTTTTGAAACCACTTCACGGCCTTTGACGCGGTTTTTGATTAACGACAATTCGAAGGCGGCCGGGACCGACGGCTAAACGTGCCCTCCGAAGCACGGAATGGTCTTTCTTTTAGGAGAAACAGGTGATATAGCCTGCAATGTCCTAACCTAACTGACAAAACTAACACTCACAAAGTGAAAAATCATTACCGATGTTGTCAACTACTGCGCTATGCTACTAATTCCTGTTGACATACTGACAGGGGGGCCCCACAAGTGTAGATTGCTTAGGGCCCCGAGTAGTCTTAATCCGGCACTGTCAAAGGAAGAGTCCTTTTTAAAGTGTGGCAACATACTCGTCACTGCTTAGTAGTTTCGAGTGTCCATGGATGGCGGCCTACCATCAGGTAAAATGCCTGCTGGTTTGCCTACCTAAGAATAAAAATCTTCGCCTCTTCGCGACGTCCGATAGATAAAATATAACAAGGTACTTTTTATGCTACAGGCGGCAAACGAGCATACGGTTCATCTGACGGTAAATGACACCGCCTATGTACATCTGTTATACGCTATATACGTATCCAACTCTTTTAATGGCAATACGCTTTTTTAAGGAGGCGGTTACCGAGGAGGAGGTTATAATTTTGTCGTCCGAGGTAAGATATTATGACAAAAACGTTATAGTACACGTTTAGTAGAAGTAGAAGACTTTTATTTATTTAGGTGGTGGGGAGGAAATTTTGAGTTTTGCCTCGAAGCACGGTGGTGAAATGTTGCAGCAGGAACGAGTCCGAATAATTCCTCCGAACACATACTTATGTTAATTTGAATGACAATGCAATATTAAAGGCTTGGTAGCTTAACATATGTTTGGGGAGAAAGCGGCCGGCACACGCCGGTTACGCAAATAGGGACTGTGCGAACCTACAGGGACACGCGACGATGACGAACCCCATGGCGTCCAACGTAAGATACTATGGAGGTAATCTTATGCACTTAAATGGGTGCACAGCATCTCCTTAACTACTTCCCTATGACAGATGGTATGGTAGGTAAATCGTAGTCCGTCGCGTGTTTGGGTTCGTCGAATTTATCATAATTGAAAAATTAAGGGTATTGTTGTGCAGATATAGGTACTTAATTTAATAAGCACCTCGTGATTATTTAAAGATAATGAAATCAATTTACTTGTTATTTTAGAATTAATACAAATTGTTGAAGCATATTGTTCTAATAGACTTTCTACAAAATAAAATATTAACTGAAAAATATTTTCTGTTAATATTTTTTTACGTACGTTTACGTTTTAGTTACGTTTTTTAAAAATTTTTTTTTTTTAGTTCCTTTGAAACTGTAAGTTCAAGGATTTTAATTTGCATAAAACAATGCACAGTTAAAAGAATTGGCACAGTGCGAGTCGGACTCACTCATGGGTCCCGCAGCAGCAAGTAACATAAAATAAAGTTTTTTTTTACTTAGGCACCTACTTTATGAGAAAATATTGGTAATGACATAAAAAAATACTGACTAGATATCGTTTAAACATAATTTCTTGGTTAGATGTCATGGTAATGTAGATCATCATAAACTTGTTTTAAATTTTTTCAATCTCATATTTTAAAAGTATGAGGGGATGGGGCGCGAGTTATTCTTTTTTCCTATTTGGATGTGTCTATCGCACAAAGTCATGTATTTATTTTAAAAAATATATTAGAAACCTTAATATAATTTTCCACGACGTACAAATTGAATACCCACACGTCTGAGTTCGATGAAAAAAATTGTTGAGTTTTAGTCTAATAGATGGGGAACCGCAAAATAGTTATTTGTTTTCTTATCAAAACCATAAAGCGGTTCACATAGCACAAATTACAAAGCTTGCACAGTGCAATAATAATAGTTTCGGAAAAAAGGAGGTGACAAACGGGAGGACAGACAGACAAATCGAATCTATAATGGTTTGGGCCATTTCTACGGAACCCTGAAATTCATATATTCAGTTTACGCCCGATCCTACCGGATAGCTTGACATTCATTTGTACCTTATGCAGTTCTTTCTTATTACACTTTGTGATTTTCAGACAGTCTAAATGTCAAATAAACAAGGCCATTATTATTATGCTGGTTCCACACAGACGTTTAACGTCTAACGCCAATCAACACCATAATTTATTGAATCATTACCGAATGAAAATATAAAGTAAGTAATAAAGTAAAAAATAAATAAATATCTACTGACATTCACACAGCGCCATCTAGCCCCAAGCGTTAAGCCTGTATTATGGGTACTAAACAACGGATAAACATACATATATTCATTTTTTTTGTAAATACATACATATTATACATAGAAAACACCCAGATCATTACAAACAGATATGTTCATGCACGCAAATGTTTGTACTGCTCGGGGATCGAACCCGGAACCCTTGGTGTTATATACAAATATTCAGTGCATACGCTGGGTTTTCCAACAATCTGGAATATAGCCATCGTATTGAAGTCTAAAAAATTTAAGCGATCTGCTGTCAACATTACTAAAGACAAAAAAATATGTTTTCGCGATTAGTAGCTATGCTGTTTTTGTATTTTTTATACCCTACTTATAATCTCTGTACAATTCAATCAAGTCACACAACATTAACCATAATAATAAAGTAATCGCAGTAAGGAACCTTAGACTTGGCACGTCTTTGTCTTGATTTCATTACTTTTTAGAGATAATCAAGCAGCTCCATCGAGACTTGGCTAGATTTTTTACATAATGTTTTTGGTGGGATTTCACTTCTTTTTGTAGAAACTTGAAAGGAATATTGGACGACCCATTGGGTGTAATGGTTGAGACGTCGGCTACTACACCAAGGGTTCCGGGTTCGATCCCCGGGCAGAACCTACAAATATTTGTGTGCATGAACATGTCTGTTTGTGCTGGTCTAGCACGTTCGACTTGGCGGGTGCACTACCGTGCCCCCCGATTTTTGACATTGGATAAAGCGGCCCACCATGTTGAATATATATTGTTTAATGTTTAATGTCGATCTCTTATAGTTTGGCTGGGCTCTTTTGTTATCTAAGCAGGGTCACCAGGTACTCCAGATCTTCGATTATCCAAGTTTTATTGTTTTTTCTTTATTTAGCCACTAAACCCTAACTCTGTTCCGAATTTCAGCTCTCAGAGTTCATGGGAAGTACTAGTTCTATTTTGATGATCATGAGTGAGTGAGTGTCTATCTGTCGAAAATGCGAAACTTTGCTTTCGCTTAACGTCGGAACTAAATGACCTACAGACTTGAAATTTTGGATTTAAAGTATGTTATTATATCTTACTAGATGACGAAAATTTCAGCGCTCAGGTATTATCCAAAGGTTCTCAAATTGGGGCCGGAAAATGCGGCGAAATGGATCCTGTAAAGGATGGTACCATCCTAGTGTTTCCTGGTATCCTGGTAGTGTTTGCTTCGCGCTCGACTTGGCGGGGGCACTGCCGTGCCCCCAGATAATTAGCTTTATGTATAGATTTTGCTATTATAAGTACGTGATCATGATTCCAAAAATATGTTAACTCGCCTGTTATAGAAGCGTGCTCCGGATATTCTGTGTATCCTAAAGGAACCGAACTCATAGACACCATCAAATACTGTAGTAAGCTGATCAGCGGAAGAAGTATTTTCAGATCAAAGTAAGATAAAATCTGAGTGAACATTTTAAACTTAAAGAGTACACACGACTACTTCTAAATAGTGCATGTTTGTATTTATAATACCTATTTAAGTCATCATATCTCATAACGCATTCATTTTAGAGATTCGTATAAAAAGTGTTAAATTTATTTTAATTTTAGTTTCGAATTAGATAAGGTAAAGGCTGTTTTTTATTATTTCACTACCGCCCCCATGCTTTGCACGGGTAATAGGTACCTACACATATTATTTCAACAATATATTTAATTGGATAAGGATAAATGCTGTATTGTTTTAAATCACTTCGAAAATTAGCCATTATTTGTCGTAAAAAGTAGGTGAGTAAAAAATGACATTGAGGGATCTTTGAGAGATACCTATTTATACTTACACCATCGCGGAGTTTTCTGTAGCCCTTTTCAATGTGTACAATACTTAGTGCATTATTTGATAAATCTCGTAAGGTTCAGTCTACGTTTTAATGTAAGCGGAAAAACTATTTTTTTTATGACAACACATTAAAAATCTCAAAAATAAAAGATTTCTCCAATATTTAATGGTTGTTATTATAGTACAAATCTTCCTCTTCCATGGCTCTACCTACATAAAAAGCCGCATTAAAATCCGTTGCGTAGTTCTGACGATTTACAGTGTCAAACACACGTACGCCTTCGGTCTCCAACGTGCGGTCGTCCATGTGGCCACAGAGGTGCCCACCCACAGACATCCGAATATACAATTAGACTGGACAAGCCGCCCAGTTTATAGGCAGTCCTAGTGTCGCAATTTCTTTTCGGTTCTTACCTGTAAAAAGTTATTATATTTCTTGGTAAATTTACTGATTCATTGCGATGATGGCATGTTACAATTGCACCGGATGGCATTTTGGAACAAAACGGTAAATTCTTCTAATATTCGTGCGTCTTGCTCGTCTCACAGAGCGTAAACTGGCAGCCAGTGTATGCTCGTTGAGCTTACATTTGTCGCACTTTAAACGCGGCTTGCCCCATCTCTTGTATTGGGAAATCTGTGTGCCCACCCAATTAGTGTAGCCGCTATCTACCTCTTCTTCAGCCAAGGTAAAAAATAGGTCTAGCTACTTATTTTTATATATAGCTCATATCTTCAATAAACCTTCACACTGACCTTGTTCTAGGGGTACTACTTGTCTTCTTGCTTCATCTCCTTTGACGATCTTGTCTTTCGAGCCCGCCTCGAATCTTGTACTACACGCGCGCAAAATCCCGTCGCCTCCGTCCCCACGAGATCGCAGTACTTAGTGAATCGGACCCACCTGGAGCACCTCAACATTACCTATTAGTGACCTACGCGCGCGCGCCCCTGTAAAGCTCGCACTCCCATTGGACATGGTCTACGTCCTCTACTTCACTCCCACAGTAGCAGGACCTCGTGTTCGTCAGGTTCATTCGGTAGAGTCTACCCCTAAAAGCGCCATGACCCGACAAGGTCTACGATGTTTCATAGTTCGGCTCAACCCATGGCATTGAGTCTATCCGCCACGTCCAGGAAAAACCGATATAGCTTCCGCCTCTTCTCAGAGGTGCCCCAGCGCCGATGCCATTCGGCGACGACGGACTCAGTTATGCTGAGTTTGACACAGCTGCAAACTCTCGGCCTTGTACTTGACGCCCTGACAATATTGGCGCGCAGCTCACCCGCCAATACTGGTAGGACGTCAAGCGCTTCCAGCGCCTTAATCGGGCTCTGGACACCTTTATAGTATCATCATAAGTCATCAGTTTTTGAGTTCTATTTCAGACTGTTAGAAATAGCAATTTCATGGTAGTCATGAAAAATAACGTTAATACGGAACCACGGGAATATACGCGTGAGTGTATGTAAATGTTGACATTTACATAAGAAAGAAGCTTAAAAGGAAATATTGATAAATATCGCAATCTGATTCTTATTCACTAAGAAAAAAAAAAACATGCTCATGCGCATGTTTGCAATGCGTAAGAATTTAGTTTTTGAGTATTTTTCATCTAGGTATAGATTCACTAAAACATAATTTTAAAAAATGCTCCGCTTTTTATATTTTATTATGATTTTTAGAAACTACTCTGATTTTCAAAAAATCCTTCGTTATTTATCTTTGTGAAATGGAACTGCGCTGCTGTGAGCTTTGGAATGCGATGTTGCTATATCAATATTAAATATTATCCAGAGGCATGGGATTTAATATTTATTTTGCTCGTTATTTTGAATCTACAAAAAGTAAGGCGAGGCATAACATGCAAACAATGTACTCTTTAATCAAGATGACTCCTCATGAAGTGGCAACGGCTAGTAACCCAAAATATATTAATTGTAATTGATTGATTACAAAACTAGAATAGATTTGGGAAGGGATAGTTAAGATTTCAATATTAAAAGATTCATGCATATGTAAGTATTTTAAATGATGTACAGATGTTTAATTAACAAAAGTCGTGCCATCATCTTTTGGTGGTTATATGTTAGTACATCATGGACCAAAGACATCACCTTGCGTTCATTGTATTTATTTGTTTCTAGTTTTGTACAAATAAAAATATCGTTTAGAAATATGAAAAATATAAACGTGCAAAACATAGAAATATGACTAAAGCATGGAATCCGGGCTAAAATAGCGATTAAAAACGTATACCTGATGCTCTCACTCCTTACACGATTTTGCGTAGGCGAAAATGAGACAGCAAACTGAACATTGTTCTCATAATTAGCAGGTCGTCACATCTGTGAGTGGACTCAATACAATGTTATGTCATTGGACTTATTCAGCATACTACTAAATTCAAAATCACATTTTGACGTGCATTCTTAAAGATTGTTAAAAACAGTTTGACACCTTGCTCACATGGCCGGATTATAGTTCTGTCAGTGGTTTGGCGGCTCCTGATTATAAGAAAAAATATATTTTGTATAATTTACGCTCAGATAGTGATTTATCTTTATGTGTGCTCGTTCCTTATAAAGTGTTTTAGGTCATAAAAACATGTCTTGTGTAATTGACGGCTGTTGTTCACATTCGGGAAGAAAAGAAAGCAGTGGTGAAAAGATTCACTTTCATTCGACAGTTTTTGGTTAAATTTATATTAAATAAATCAGGAAATGTGTGTAAACTATAATATAAATGTTTATTACTTATAGTTGTACTTTTCAAATAAGAGCCAAAACAGTATTTGTCTACTTTTTCTCTAAAAATCCTAATTAAATTTTCTAGGTAAACATTTTAACTAGTGATGTGGCTTTTACATATCGATATTTTAGTTAGACTTTCCGGCGAAGCAATATCAGCAGATATATTAAGGTTTATTACAATATTACAGTTTCCCAAGGATGAAAAGATGAAACAAGAGTGGATAAGACGAGTCGGGAGACCCGACTGGAACTGGAAGACCCACAACAGGATCTGTGCTAGCACTTCTGCCCCGACAATTATTTGCACAATGAATTTTCTTCTAAAAGGAGATTAAAATTTGATGCTGTACCTTCATTAATTTTGTCCGAAGCTGATTCAATTCGGTATTCTCCACCATCTGTAATAAAATATTTTTTTATAAAAGCGCACCTTATTTTATATGTTGTTTCATTGATCACTGTTGTTTACTTGCAATATTGTACTTTTAAATAAACTGAAACCTAAATATAAGGTCAATTTATAATAGTGAGCAATGACGTCACATATCAATAATCTCATCAATCATGACGTTCCTTTTACGTCATAAACTGTGAACCATTGGATGTATAATAAGATCCTTCAAATAGTGGAGATATACAGTTATCTTTGAGGTGTGTAATGTGATGATGCTAGATCGCTTATACCCGGTAATTTTACTAGCTACAGTACCTACATCCCGAAACACAAAAGTGCATAGCACTCTTATTTAACGGGACGATATCTAGCACTGCGGTAGTACCTACCTAGATGACTCAGTATCGAGTCTCCACCTAGTAAATCTGATTTTATTCTTAGAGAAACCCCGAGCATAGCCCCCTCCATTGACCGTTGAGTGAACCAATTTCGTAGTCCGTGTCAATGTCTCACCTGTGTATGTTGGTACGTGTAGGACGCATTGCTCAGACTTTTGTTTTTAAGCATTACGGAATCGTCGACGTGAAGACCTGACGTAACTTGTCAAATGCCGCCCAGCCCAACTGATACCTCCTAGCTTCCCTCACGAAGTTGTTATGACCAAGTTGAATTGTTTGGTCTAAGGAAACATATTCTTGCACAACTTCGAGAAGGACGCCATAGAAGCTTACATAATAGTGATCCCCGTGAGAATTGAACCCCACGACCTCCATATCGAAAGCCAAATATTTAGAACCTACGCTAGAGCACATTATCAGTATTTTCAGATACCATAGCTATCGATAAAATATAATAATTCATTCCCATCACTAGCAAATTCATCAATCAACTCAAGTTGTGACAACGTGCCAGATAATGAAACGACTCGTAACACATGTCTCTTTCTCACCCACTATTAAATACCTTAAGGAAAAAAGGATTGAAGATATGCAGTGCAGTTGTTATTTTAGTCATCCTTCCATGTAGTTATGGTTCCTAGGTGCAAAATTAAACTTGAAATGGGAAAATATATTTGTAACTGGCAACCGAAATTTCAATTAATCAAATGGGTTTCGTTGTTGTTTGTTGTTCTTTTTGTGATCAAAATTCCTAGAAAAGTATGATTTAGAGTAAAGATTTAGCTTGTTTGTTTGTAAGAACATTTGTATTTGCTTGTTTAGTATCCGGGCCCCTTAGATATTTGGGTATCTAGGCGTTAAAATGTCTAGTAGCTCCGTGGAAGACATACCTGACCAGTGCAAGGTAAAATTGTTTACTTCAGACCGTGCAAAACCTTTGTTTTCATTTATTTTTTATTGAAGTTCACGTATATGGAATACAAGAGTATTCGGTGATTAATTTCATTATTTTTTATAATAAAAAAGGTAGTTTGTTTCTAATGTGTTTACTAATTGCGTCATAGATTTGTTTGTTTTGTCATGTGGCTAATTAATAATGTAGAACTATGGTCATTGCAATTGGATTCATTCTACACGCTACGCATGTTTTAAAATTAAACTCGCATGTTTTTTTTATGAATATAAAACGTTGAAATAAAGTATTGGATTGAATTTTTCTTATCAAAATTAATCACAATTGAAAATTTCAAATATAGTATAAATATTAACTTTATTTTTATAAAATAAAGTCAATTAATTGCAACCTGAGTATTTATTTATATTTTTACAGTATTTCATAAATCTCAATAAATAATTATAGAGGGTATCTGTAAATAAAATTAACTTATGCTAGCAATGGCTGAATTTTATTTGAAAATCAATCTGTGTATTATTAATTTTTATTGTTGTTATATTATTTTGAATTACATCATAGGTATAATCTAAATACCTAAATAGCACACACAAATAATGATTACTATAAAAGTAATCTATCTGTATGTAGGTTTGTTTTGTCCTTAACCTATTAACAGCTGAAGTTGCATATTAATTCAACTGTGATATGATTGAATCGGAGAGACGCAATAGATTATCTGATTGCTTCTGCAATCCTGCCAGATAATAGGTTAAGCGGTTGTGCATTGTATGGGTGGATGGATGGATGTAGTCACAACTCATAATGGATGAATCTTTTGTCTATGCGCATGTTATGTTTGAGCCGATAAAAGTGGCATCACAATAGCGATAACAGGAGGCATTGGGCAGACCCCAGCCATATATAGTGGCATGCCCTCCATATATGCAAATAAACATATTCACCCATTTTCCTCTACAGATTGAAACCATAGTACTGCTGTCATTAACAGTACTCAATTTGAATAAATCAAATTATTTATTGCTTTTGCGATTAGTGTCACTCACTTTGCATATCCTACTCATAATCTCTGTGCACGCCACCGGTCATATACACAGATGATCTGGTAAAGGTAACAGGTAGCAGATGGATTTCAATTGCCAACTCCCAATTGAAAGTTTTTGTGCTCTTAAACTAGAGAAGCTGATATATTTTAATAAAACAACCAAATAATGTTAACATATACATACATATTACCCACTTTCACTGACTTTTATTAAGCTACCTACATTGTAATGGTTTATTACCAAATAAACAGTATACAAGCAGTTTGTAGGTTTCTATATATGTCAAAATTAATAGTGAGGGTGCACTAATTATGCACAATTGTTTTCACCAAGAAATAATCCCGAATTTGTCTACTGGCCTGCTCCGGAGAAGGACATGCCTATACACCTTTATGGGTGTGTGGACGAATAATGAGCTGAGTTGAGTGTGAATATTACCATTTGTTTTCCCCAGGACCTTACACAAGATGGCGTGCTGCTCAAAGCGGCCATCGGGCGCCCGGTCACCGAGCTCAACTCCATCGGGATGCTGTGCATCGTCCAGTACGGCGACAGCTCAAAGTGTATTGAGTGGAGGCCCAATGACTTGATAACCATCGATTCCGATACTCAGGACCAGGAATGGGCAGTTGTCAACACAATTGGTGAGAGAAATTAATGTGTTATTTATTATTATCTCTGCCTCTTTGGGCGACCTATGTGGTGTAATGGTTGAGACGTCGGCTATTACACTAAGGGTTCCGGGTTCGAGCCCCGGGCAGTAAAATCATTTGTGTGCATGAACATGTCTGTTTGTACTGGTCTGGTGTTTTCTATGTATAATATGTAAATATGTTTATCCATTGTTTAGTGCCTATATTACAGGCTGATTGCTTAGTTGGGGGCTAGATGGCAGTTGTGTGAATGTCAGTGGATATTTATTTATTAACTCTGAAAAGACATCCAAATTCCAATTGGTATCAGATTGTACCTTCAAGGAGATAGTTTTAAATATTGTTTTGTTCTAATTATCAGATGACCTTGTCAATATGGGCATATTAGTTCAATGTTATGTACTTCACTTTAAGTTATATGGCTACACATTGACACTTGCAATTGCGAAAGAGCAACAGTTGTTATCTTTAAAAGGAGAGCAAAATATCTTTTATTTTATGATCACTCACTTGGCAAAACACATCAAGAAGCGTTGTTTCACACTAGTTTTCTGTAATAAATGGCGTCCCTTTTTCTGCCAGCACTCCAGACATAATAGATAATCAATTGTTCCTATTGGATATCTCCGACAGCGGCGGTTAAAGGGTAAAGGATTGTTGAGGAAGTACAATTTCAGCGATGATATTCTGTATATGTAAACGTAGAAACGCCACCCGTGCCTCAATAACAAATTGCTAAAGAGAATACTGTTGTATACTCTTTGTTTAGGTAAATGTTCGAAAGATTCGAAATATGTATATGTGTTCTGTCGCTGCATTCGGAACACTTTTTTAGATTATTTTGCGAGCATAACGAATCAATACTATTTACATAATTGAATTTCAGTAGTATTTGCTCGTATAACAAGCCGGAGTAACTTTTCTGTTGAACGAAATCGCTTCTGGCCGTCACAGCTACACCGTATAAGTGGCCAAATCGCAGAGAGCTCTCAGCCTATAGCAACCCTTGTCCACAGGCCGCCGGCAACGCACTCTGAGCGGCAACATGACGTCGGACTACGCGACCGCGCGCGCCCGCATCATCAGAATACCGCTCGAAGAGCTAAAAACCTTCCGCGTCGCACGCAACAACCAACAGATGCAGTTCTCCACAAAACCAGGCGTTTGGCAGACCACGTTCTACTTCCAGCACGGCAACGCGGAGATATTCGTCGCGTACCTCAAGAACCACGTGAGGACAGCGAAGACTAGACACGACCGGAACACGTATGTGGTGGTGGAGCCGAACAACGAGTCGCAAGTGCTGAACAGGTCGTTCGCGGAGTTGGACATCTTTACGGAGAACACGACGGATGTTGTGTGGAATTTGGTGTCGAATTTCAAACAGAGGCCGTACGAAACTACTATGGAGGCGTTTTCCAAGTTGACGGATATTGGTGAGTTATATCCACAGATTTCCCAATACAGGAGATGGGGCGAGCCGCGTTTAAAGTGCGACAAATGTAAGCTCAACGAGCATACACTGGCCGCCAGTTTACGCTCTGTGAGACGAGTCAAGACACGAATATTAGAAGAAATTACTGTTTTTTTCCAAAATGCCGTGCTGTGCAATTGTAACATGCCATCATCGCAATGAATCAGTAAATTTACCAAGAAATAGAATAACTTTTCACAGGTAAGAACCGAAAAAAAATTGCGACACGGGGACTGCCTATAAACTTGGCGGCTTGTCCAGTCTAATTGTATATTCGGATATCTGTGGTTATATCCTTAGATTAACAATTAACAAGATGCACAACCGGGATATCTGGCGCACAATGGAGGAGACCTATGTCCAGTAGTGGACTGCGATAGTTAAATAATCAAATCATGAAGTAACGTCAACCAAAAAATTTCCGTGCTGCACCACACATATCTATAGTTATTGTGAGTGGCGTGCACAGAGATTATGAGTAGGGTGTGTAAAGGGCAAAAACAATAGATATTTAACATTTTTGTCAAATTAAGTGCTGTTGATGACAGCAGATCGCCTATAGTTCCAAATCTGTAGAGGAAAATGGGTGAAAAGTGGGAAAAAGAGTACAAAATCGAAAGCACGAGCGCACTACTGTCATTATGACATGTAGCAAGCGACGTTATTACGAATGAAAATTCTGCCGAACTGACGCGATGGGCAGACTTGCCGCGGACACTTTATGAGTGAGATTGTGCATCTCGTTATTTCATTGTTAATTTAAAGTGGTTTCCCAGTATGATCTTGTTATAATAAATAAATCAATATCCACTGACATTCACACAGCGCCATCTAGCCCCAAGTTAAGCGTGAAGCCTGTAGAGTATGGGGTACTAAACAAGTATAAACATACTTATATATGTTATTTTGTAAATATATAGAAAACACCCAGACCATTACAAACAGACATGTTCATGCACACAAATGTTTGTACTGCCCGGGGATCGAACCCGGAACCCTTGGTGTTGCGGCCGTTCTCTCAACCGCAACACCAAATGGGACGTCACCAAAGGAGTAGCCGATGTCTCAAGCATAACAAATAAGTAGTCAAACCCACCCATAGTATTACTTGCTTAAATAGATGGCGCTGTGTGAATTTCCTACCAGGAGGGCTGAGGTTCAAATCCCGACACGTACCAATGTGTTTTCGAATTTTCGAAAATATATGTACGTTATCCGACGCTCTTACGGTGAAGGAAAACATCGTGAGGAAACCTTCATGCACGCCTGCGAAGAGATTCAAGGGTTGTGTGAAGTCTTCCAATCCGCACTGGACCCGAGTAGACGACTGAGGCCTAATCACTCTATACGAGTACGGCCCCGTGCCCCTCGGTGGGGACGTTTAATGAGCTGATGATGTGTGAATTTCTATTAACATTTATATGATTTCACTTGCAGTTTACTACGGCAACGAACCTGCAAATGGCAAAAGGGACGTGACAGATGAAGTGGCGGATTTACTGACGAAAAGCATGAGCGCTCTGGACGAGGCCACGGCGGTGACGCGGACCGACGAGTACGAGGTGATCACAGTGAAGCCCGTCTTGCCGCCGAGGCCCTCTATACCTAGGTATGAAGTTATATTTTCTTATAAATATCCATGGATTTTCATATATCGCCATCTAGTCCCAAGTTAAGCGTGAAGCGTGAAGCGTGTATTATGGGTAAAACAACGGATAAACATACATATAATTTTTTTTTTGAAAATACATATTATACATCGAAAACACCCAGACCATAACAAACAGACATGTTCATGTTTGTTCTGCCTGGGGACTGAACCCGGAACTCTCGGTTTTGCAGTCTACGTCTCAACCACAACACCAAATGGTCTCCAATTCTACACTGAGATATGTCAGTGTGCGGTTGAGGTGTGTGTACTTAGAAGCGTGATACAATATAATTATATAATTTGAACCTTAGATAAACGCGGCATAATTCTGCCCTTCGAGTCAGTTCGATTTTGTACTCTTTCTATGACGCATTTAGATCAAAATTTAAATGATAAATTCTACGTTCTATATGGCGTGTCTTCCCCAGAGTATTGTAAATTGATTTGTTTAATTTTTATCATACTTTTACTATTTTATCTTATTAATATACTTACTTTAATTGTTGTCAATGCATGCTCTTATCTATACTAATATATAAAGCTGAAGAGTTTGTTTGTTTGAACGCGCTAATCTCAGGAACTACTGGTTCGATTTGAAAAATTCTTTCATTGCTAGATAGCTTATTTATTGAGGAAGGCTATAGACTATATATCATCACGCTACGAGTAATAGAAGCGGAGCAATAATGAAGAATGTTTCAAAATCGGGGGTATTTTTCATACTTGGAGCTTCCGCTGCGTACGCTGAGTAAACGGTTAAAGTTTCACAAAAGTCATGTATGAGAGTATTGTTCTCCTTTTAAAGGTCTACAAAAAAGTCCGCGACAGCATATGTCTATCTTTTAAGGTTAGCTCATTATAACATAATATTCCTAAAAAAATTCTGAAATTGACCCCGAAAAACCTTTAAAGTTGGAGGGAGGGGAAATCCTATGTATAGTGATAAATGAAAGTACCGTGCTACCCATAAGTAAGATTACATTAAGAACAATTTTCTAGAAACTAAAACATTGTACCATGTGAAAATGTAGATCTTGTTGGTGATCATAAATAAATAAATAAATTTAAACGGCTTACTAAGCCGTTAATAAAAAGTAGATAATAACTAGTAGATGTGTAAATTTTTTTATGGTACAAAGTGTACAATACGATCAGGTCGCTCACCTGACAGTAAGTGATACACCTGACCATGTCGCTGTGCCATTGAATGATAACAACAACCGATAGACATTATTCTCCATCAATGCCCCGCTGCGCCCGACACCCGAGACAACAGATTTTAGCTCTCTTATACCTATTATTTAAATATTCTATGATTTTTAGAGGATCTCCTTTGTCCACTGAGAAATGGGAGGGACTCCAGGATACCGAGGGCCGGGTGTTAGAGGTCGAAGGTGTCAAACAATTAATATTTAGAGGGGTAAGTTTTGTTTGCTACTAAATAATCTAAATATATATATCTCATATAGAGCGTCGGTGGCTCAGTGGTGCGGACTGTCGCCTTCCTACCGGGAGGGCTGAGGTTCAAATCCCGACACGTACCAATGTATTTTCGAATTTTCGAAAAATATATGTACGTTATCCGCCGCTCTTACGGTGAGAAAAACATCGTGAGGAAACCTTCATGCACGCACTGCGAAGAGATTCGAAGGTTGTGTGTGAAGTCGTCCAATCCGCTCTGGGCCGCGTGGACGACTAAGGCCTAATCACCCTATACGGGTAGGCTCGTGCCCCTCGGTGGGGACGTTTAATGACCTGATGATGATGATGATATATATCTCAAAGGTAACTGACTGACAAAGCGATATATCAATGCACAGCCTAAACCACTTGAAGAAACACTCGACTAAATAATAAAGAAGAAAAAGAACTCAGAAATAGGGCGCTATGGATTTTGTGTATGTAGTGGTATATGTGTGTGAGAGAATGTGTACGTACGTGTGTGTAGCAGTGTTGTCACCTTAGCTCTTTTGTGGCTAGATCTAGCACTTTTTAGTACAGGTGAACTCCTTTTCACCCGAAAATAGTAATCTAGCTCTTTTTAACTGTCTTGAAAATATTACCAAATTGTGAAGTTTTCGACATGCAACAAGTACTTTTTTGATGATGACGCTTTTTTAGACATCCAAAAAAAATACGGCTTCATGACATGATTATTTCAGCATTTTTAGAACAGAAAATCTTTTAAAAAGAATAGATTTTCTGTCTTTGTGTACTCTAAGCTATTAACCAGGATTCAATGGTTCGCTTGGACTTTTGTAATGATGCTGTCTTGATGTCAACACTACAATATGCCTTATTGTATAAACGTGCTATTTAATAGTAAATTCCATATTCAGGGTATAGCGCACTCAATAAGGCACTCAGTTGGAAGTACCTTCTGGATTATTACCTTGGAGAATGACCCATGCGCGAGTTACGCGCCCTCACAAGAAGAAGACTGAGGAATACTTCTCTATGAAACTCCAATGGCGGTCCATGAGTGGGGGGCAGGAAGCGAGATTCTCAGAGTACAGGGACCGCAAGAGCTTGGTGGAGAAAGACGTAAATAGGACGGATAGGTGAGTCGCCATAAGTAAAAAAAACATTTGTACCATAATTTCAGGCCAAAACCACTGAAGCACTTTTTACCACATATCAAAATGATTTTTTGTGCTTTATTTTGGTATTTTAAATGATTTTATTGTAGCATAATTGTAATAATTGTAAATGTATGGGTGTAACTTACCTGAAATAAAGATTATTATTATTATTTGTAGTCTCTGTTAGGAGTTCACGGTTCATAGACCGGTCCTTTGAAGCTTGCGTGGGGACATTGGTCCAACACGTAGAGGCTTTGTGAGACAGAATAATGAGTTGTGATGTGTACACCGAGCGGCGCTCGCTCTGCCTGCACTATGAAGTAACACAGAGCGAGCACCCGCTTGGTGCAAGGACTATTGCAAATATGGAAAGAAAAATAAATTAGGGCTATGGATAGGGTAATTGCTGGTCTAGTTTCTGGGCTATTGATTGAGACAGCGGGGCGCCTGCCAAATCAAATGTCTCAATCTTGAAAATTAAGGCAGACGTGACTTGCCACCCGCTAGATGGCATCCACTATGCGGCGTAATGCCTGGGACGACACCGGCGCAGCGGCTAGGGGTGTCGAGAGGTGTACACCGCTTTTGCGCAGACAAACTCACCAACTCGCGACTTATGCATCTTTCACTTCCACCCCTCAAGCATGTAGCTCTTGCAACCCCACTCTGGACAGCCAATGAAGGCAAGCCAGAGGTGAGAGTCCCGACCTTGGTGGCCACTCGGAGCCGGAGACGGTCAGTGTGCACTCTCGGGGGGCCGTCGGGTCCGAGGTGTCGCTACGCACCAACAGCTCGCCACAAGCTCCCTGCGGTGACTGACTGCGCTGGTGAAACTCACCAGCGGGCGATGGGGTCGTCACGTCCCTACGCGCTTATTATTATTATTATTTATAAGTGTATTTTTGACGTTTATAAGTGCTTTTTGGAAGCCTTATTTAAAACAATGGATTTTGACATTGATTCACAAGCATCTAGTCTGTAATAGGGGTACTAAATAACAGATAAACATACTTCTATATATTTTTCTTGTCAATCATACAATAAGCAATAAGATTGCGTTGAATGTGTGCGTATATTTTCCATTTATTACATTGAGTTTTTTTTTCAAGCGTCAAAATTCATATTTTTCGTTTAGTATTTCAATTGTTTTTTATTGTATTTTTGTATATTTTTTGACGTTTATAAGTGCTTTTCGTACGCCTAATTTGAAATAAATGGATTTCGACTTTGACTTTTGACTTCAAGTTGTCAACGAAAGTATATGTTTGCCGCCAGAACGCACCCGTTCTACGCTGGCGACAACAATCCGAACCTGGGCCGGCTTCAGGATATATTGATGACATACGATGTACAACTTCGACTCGGCTACGTGCAAGGCATGAGCGATGTGCTGGCGCCCTGCTTCTGCTGCTCGGTGACGAAGTCGACAGCTTCTGGTGCTTCGTCGGATTCATGGATAAGATTGTGAGCTAGCTGTTGTTTTATTTAACCTTTTGAACGCAATAATCATCACATCATCATCATCATCAGCTCATTAAACGTCCCCACCGAAGGGCACGAGCCTACCCGTATAGGGTGATTAGGCCTTAGTCGTCCACGCGGGCCCAGAGCGGATTGGACGACTTCACACACAACCTTCGAATCTCTTCGCAGGCGTGCATGAAGTTTCCTCACGATGTTTTCCTTCACCGTAAAGAGTCGGATAACGTACATATATTTTTCGAAAATTCGAAAATACATTGGTACGTGTCGGATTTGAACCTCAGCCCCCGGTAGAAGGCGACAGTCCACACCACTGAGCCACCGACGCTCTAATGTAAATAAATAATAAAATTCTTTATTGGAACTCATTAAAATAACAAATAAAGTGTTCGATAATGGCCGTATTAGTTACAAGAACTGTGTTACAGTCACTAACGCCCACCTCCAGAATTTGAGGTGGTATGTTCCTTTTAGTAAGAAAGTCTAGATTAACAAACAATGCCAATTAAAACAATATGTGCATGTGTGTGTGTGTGTGCGTGGAAGAGTGATTGTATTTAAGATTAGTGGAATGTTCACAAAACAACTAAGTGTTCCGAATTCAGGGACAGCACAAATATATCCGGATGAGCGTACATTTACCTAAACAAAGAGTATACTACAAAAAGAGTAAAATTATACTTATTTATGGGACACATAATTACGTTGACTCCTATCTCTCTCTCGCTTCAACCTATCGCAGTCCACTGTTGGACATTAGTCTCCCTCATTTTGCGCCAGTCTGCTTTTTCCTTCAGCCTCCCAGCGACATTTCGCAATACGTCGGTCCATCGGGCCGGAGGGCTTTCCTAAGTCTAATGGCTCCTATCATCATCAGCTCATTGAACGTCCCACCGAGCCACGGAGCCTACCCGTATAGGGTGATTAGGCTTAGTCGTCACGCGGGTCCAGTGCGGATTGGACGACTTCACGCACAACCTTTGATTTCTTCGTGGTGTGGCCGCCGGTTTCCTTACTATATTTTTCACACTGGCTCCTATGTCAGTGAATAATTATTAATTAAATGTACAGGCGTGCAACTTCGACATGGACCAATTGGCATAAACAGCAACTGTTACAGCTTCCAACAACTGTTGCTTCGCGTGTCCGGAACTAGCGACCATCTCGCGCTCAAGGACTCGGCCAATATGTACTTCTGTTTCCGATGGCTGCTCGTATGGTTCAAACGGGAGTTCTCGCATCGGGATATTATGAGGTATGCGTATAACTTGTTGGGAACCCTTTTTGTGATTCTTATTGAATAGGTAGTCAGATCACCTTGAAGAAGTCTGCACCTGTCAAACACCGCTTCCGATATAATGAGGTGAGCACTTTAATTCTTATCGATTAGGCAGACAGATTACCTAGAAGCAGTCAACAATATTGTGAGGTATGCACATTTCTTGTCAGAACCCTTTTCTATGATTCTTATAGAATAGTGTGATTAGTGTGACTTCGGCGAGGAGTGCTATGAGCAGGAATTTTTTTGAAAGTACCCAAATTTGAGTAATTTCTTGTGTTGATTTTGTGTTGGCTCATTTGTTGTATTTTAATTGTTTAGTCTTATTAAGCATTCGGGTGTTCTTTTCTATACAATCTTTATTTGTGAGGACCTATAATTGGCTACCTGTTGTTATTTGTGTATATTTTTGTGTTTCATTGCTGTTGGTCCTCCTATGAAATAAATGAAATGAAATAAATGAGAATAGGTACTCAGATCACCTTCAAGCAGTCTGCACATGTCGTGCTGGGATAATATGAAATGTATATTGTTATTGTATAGGTAGTTCGATTTTTATCATAAAGTATTGTCTAAAATAAAAATAGCCTGTGATGTTTTTGCTTATTACATCAGCTACCTGTCAACAAAGGTCCCGTCTAAATCCATCCAGCCGTTTCAGAGATTACCCAGAACAGACAAATATTTTAAAAATGGTTATTTTGGCATATATTTTGTATATACATTCATATGCATGAAGAAATTTTTTTATTACCATATTACAAACTGAGTGACTGTTTCATTTATATGTAATAGATAAATAAAATAAAATGACTGATAATAAAGCACTTATTGTTTTTTATTTGTTTCAGGCTATGGGAAGTGTTATGGACAGGCCTGCCTTGTAGCAATTTCCACCTTCTTATCTGTGTTGCCATATTAGACTCGGAAAAAGATGTATTTATTAGTAAAGACTTCGGGTTCACCGAAATATTAAAAGTGAGTATCACACGTATTGATTTACAGATGACTCGTTTTATGTTTCAAAGTGTACAGGACGGCCAGGACGCTCACCTGGTGGTAAGTGATACGCCTGACCATGACAGAACGGCATTGAAGGAGACCAATAACTGATAAAAAGTTATTATCCTCCATCAGTGTCGCACTGCGCCTGCGTCTTTTTGTTGCGGCATATTTTTATTATCATCTTCAGCTCATTAAACGTCCCCACCGAGGGGCACGAGCCTACCCGTATAGGGTGATTAGGCCTTAGTCGTCCACGCGGGCCCAGTGCGAATTGGACGACTTCACACACAACCTTCGAATCTCTTCGCAGGTGTGCATGAAGGTTTCCTCACGATGTTTTCCTTCACCGTAAGAGCTTCGGATAACGTACATATATTTTTCGATAATTCGAAAATACATTGGTACGTGTCGGGATTTGAACATCAGCCCTCCCGGTAGGAAGGCGACAGTCCACACCACTGAGCCACCGACGCTCTTTTTTTATTCAATAATACTTTTTTTGCGGCAGAATATGCCACGCCTTTACCATTACCTTAGATTTTGATCTTTATCTTTGTACTTTTTATATCTTAATGCATATTTTATGTAAAGGTAATTTTAAAATATTTCGATGTATACCTAACTTTATAGCCTGTGACAGTTCAAATAAAAAGTTAATGCAGAAAGAAATGCCGCCGCCTTTACAGTATAATATTATATTAAATTTACTGGGTTCCGTCATAAATCACTGGGTTCCGTCAGAATATCGGCGCTATTGCGACGCTTTATTTATAGTGTCGCAATGGCTTAAGCTGAGACGGAACCCTTTAACCTTTTTTTTTTGGGTTTATAGTTTTATTTTAAAAAATAAGTGCGTAGTAATGTTTTTTCTCGACTGTGTATTTTTTATTGTAAAGGTCAATGTATAGTTTTTTTTCTTTCTTTCTTTCAAAATTTAATAAAAAATAAATGTATGTCATTTTATAAAGGTCTCACAATTTATCTACATATAAAAAAATAATTACCGTAGTATATATTTTTTCGGATTCAATATTTTCTTTTATACATCGACGCATTGCGATTCTGCTATTCTAATGTTTGCATATGAATAAATAAATGTTAGGTGTCTCCCTACGCGATAAAATCCGAAACGATGATATCCGTAGGAGAACTAGGGTGACCGACATAGCCCAGAGGATTAGCAAGTTGAAGTGGCAGTGGGCAGGGCACGTAGTGCGTAGAACCGATGGCCGATGGGGCGGAAAGGTTCTCGAGTGGCGTCCACGTAACGGAAAGCGAAGCGTAGGCCGACCCCAACCAGATGGACGGATGATCTGGTTATGGTGGCGGGTAGCAGATGGATGTCAACTGCAAGGGTCGGTCCGCGTGGAATCATTAGGGGAGGCCTTCGTTCAGCAGTGGACATAATTGGGCTGTAATGATGATGATGATGATGAAATAAATTTACTTCATTTCATCAGTCAGCGTCTAAAAATAGGAGCACTTAGGGTATCCAAATTAATAGACACAACCAAAAGGTCAATCGTATCGGTACAAACAAAGTGTTCATATTGTCAACATTCTAGTCGCTCAAAAAATCGAGACGTTTAAAATGTCATAAAGATCGGTACATACAAAGCGCCAATAATATGATTACAGTCATCGCGCCAATGGTATCGAAGCACCATGAGTGGACATAAATGTAGAAAACTTTTGAGAAATATATTTATGAAAACCTCTTTACGCGATTTATGAAGACCTCTTTACGCACTTAGAATGACATGAACACTAGGTTCATGTCATTCTAAGTGCTCCTATATTTTTGACGCTGACTGTACACACACACACACACACAAACACACACGCACTCACACACGCACACACACATATTAAATAAGCTTTTACATTATTGCAGCACGTCAACGACCTATCAATGTGCCTAGACGTGGACAGAATACTAAGCACAGCGGAGGGCATATACCATCAGATAGTATCAGCGCCGCACCTCACGGACCCGATCCGGGTGATACTGGGCCTGCCCCCAGTGGCCCCGCCCCTAGCGGCCCCACTGGACCCACTGCTCCCACTGGACCCAGAGCCGGAATCCTCTACAGCCAACGGTACGGACAGCAACGGCTTAACAACGGAAATGGAGGAAGTTATGTATCAAATAGGATTAGATATGAATTTCTGAAGCACGCTTATTATTTGTGTAGTTTTCTCGTGATAATAATTTGGGTTGTTTGGAACTTTTTATATTTTGAATGGCTGGGGGCTGGTGGTGTGCACCAGACATGGTGTGTAAACTTATTGCAATAATAATTTACATTTTGGTCAAATTGAGTGCTATTGATGACAGCAGATCACCTAAGGTTTCAAATCTGTAGAGGAAAATGGTCGAATAAGTGGGAATAATTTAATATGTTGGAGATTTTCCGGGTTGTCTGGACGCTCAGGGTATTCACTGCTTATTTGGATATACGGAGTGCATACCACTGCTGGGGGCTTACCGTCTCTTAACCCATTGATCGCCGGGAATCTAGACAATAGAAAATCTATTGTCTGGCGTTTTAAGACGCCATTGGCGGTGATAGGGTTAAAATAATATTACTATTTATTACATTTTAGTTCGTTAAAAGGCGAAGTAATACAGTTTTAAGCGATGTCGGGTAGCCCCCGACTCTCGGTGTAGTTTATTCCGTTTTCTCTTCAACCTTTTGCTGTCGATTGCTGGACATAGGTTCCCTCCATTTAACGCCAGATGTTTCCGTCCTGACTCAGATAAACAATAAACTAGATGCACGATCTCACTTTAAAAGTGACCGCGGCAAAATTCTGCCCCTTGCGTCGGTTGGGCAGAATTTTCATTCATAATCACGTCGCTCGCTACATGTCATAGTATGCTTGTGCATTTGATATTGTACCCTTATAATGACAAGTTAAGGTCAACATTTCAATGAATGATATGTCATAAATATAACTAAGTCAACGTATGTGTCGAGCGGCTCGGACACTTTTTTGGTTGATATTTCTCCGTGATTGTGCATTTAGTTCGTTTATTGTTTATCTGAGGGTCCTAAGCTTTTATCAAGCCTACCAGCGACCTTGTGTAAGTTGTCGGTCCATTATATTTTCATTCTATTTTCTTACGGTGAAGAAAAACATCGTGAAGTAACCTTCATGCACGCCTGCGAAGAGATTCGAAGGTGGTGTGTGAAGTCGTCCAATCCGCACTGGGCCCGCGTGGACGACTAAGGCCTATTCACCCTATACGGGTAGGCTCGTGCCCCTCGGTGGGGACGTTTAATGAGCTGATGATGATGATGTGGCCGGAGGGCGTCCATGAGCGTACCCAGTTTTGGGCTCAGGGTGGGGCAATAGTGAACCTATACCCCCCTCCCTCCCCCGGGTTTTGTTTAAATATGTTAGAGCCAGTGTGGCTATGCCAACGTCTATACCACGTTGAAAACACCGGTTCTCGTCCGATCACCGAAGTTAACGTCGGGCGCGGTCAGTACTTGAATGGGTGACCGCCTGGGAACACCGCGTGCCGTTGACTTTTGTTTCCTCATTTATTGCCCTGTGAAGCTGTAAAGGCTATCTGCGGCCAACAGCAGTAGTCAGTTCGATGCGGTCACCACTAGCACGGTTAATAAGAATATAATTAGTTTCGA
The DNA here is from genome assembly GCA_019425675.1 of Leucinodes orbonalis. NCBI lineage: Eukaryota > Metazoa > Arthropoda > Insecta > Lepidoptera > Crambidae > Leucinodes > Leucinodes orbonalis. Next base: position 30,319 of record PQWD01005618.1, read on the forward strand.
ATAACCCTTAGCTTAATTGTAACTAATAAAAGCACATTTGCATGTAATTAAGCGGTAAGTATATGTATAATAAATAGTGTGTATTATAGATATAGATCCATGTATGTACAGATAGAAATTATATTTTTGCCTAATCTGATATGCCAATTATTATACAGTAATACCCCGGACTTACGCGATAGGTGGGACTGAGCGCTATCCGCGTAAGTCGAATTCGCGTAAGTCGGGGTACAATTTTGCATATAAAGACATACAAAGTATGTTTAATTGGGACTGGAGACTAAATAAAACAATAATTTAGGAAATAATTAGTATCTAATTCTATATGACAAACTATATTAATAGAGTGTATGTATAAACACAATCCGAAGTTATTTTGATGTAGAAGGTTTCATAAATTGTAACAAAGTCGTCTGACAAGTCAATGATTTTTTCTTCTCCTACTACTGTTGTAAACTGAACGAATACTAATGCGGGCGGGGGAGTCAGAAACAAACGCCGCCGCTTGACCTTGACTGCGCGGCGTTCAAACAAAAAACGAATAGACGAGAAAATTAAATCGCGTAACTCCGAATTCGCGTAAGTCGAGGTAGCGTAAGTCGGGGTATTACTGTAATGTAATAATAAAATGATATGTTCACTCCAAGGACAGTTTTGAATGGAATTTCTATATTTACAAATTTTAAGTGTTTAACTAAGTAAATTGATTATAATATTTAATATTTGGTAAAAGTTGTGACAATTTGGTATTTGCCACCAAGATTTCAATAAAAAATCAAATGGATAATTTATAAAAATCTCAACTGATTTTTAATAACCATTATTTGTTTATCGTTTGCAAAAAGTATAAAAAATTTATACGGATGTCGTCTAATAAAGCTACGACCGTGTTCCGACAAGCTGAGTGAAAAAAAAACCTATTGTTGACGAGTAGGTGTTATGCCTGCAGTTGATAGTGGCTATTTGCAGTAGAATCAACTTAATATAGTTCAGTTCAATATTTTTCACTTATTTTCATTTGACGATTCAAAAGTGTCATGTAAAATGTAAATAATTGAATAGATATATTTTTGATGAGTTTTACTGAATATACTGTTAAAACTGTCCTTAGGTTTAACACCATAACTATTCATGTCATTTATTGTTCATGTGGGTTTACTTACTTGAAATGGTTCCTCAAAATGACCCTGTGAGGGCATCGCAATACTTTTTAACGAACAAAATTGTTGATATAATATATTAGATATGAAATGTGCTTTAAAGAGATTATAATGAAATTGATAATTCATATGAAAGACCATTAAATAAACATTTAACAAAACATTGCATGCTACGCTTTGATTTTTAAGACCAGAATGGAAACACGTTAAGTAGTGGTTCTCAACTTAATGCTTTGATAAATTATTTTTGCCTTGTGAGAATGCTTGTGCCTTGCAGAGGAACTTTTAGTCCGGTTGTTTTTTTTATTATTAAAAAATCTGTTTACACTATCCAATTATTATTACGAGTGGTCTATTACCGTATTAACCCATTGAACGCTGGGAATCCAGATACAATAGAAAACCTATTAAAAAAGGTTGGGAACCACTGTGTTAAAATCTTACGAAATTGAATACCATTGGCAAGTTAGGTTACTTTACAATAGATATAAGATTCATTGTGGTCCAATCATGGTACGTTACAGCTAATTAGCCCCATCGTATAAAATCTTAACAAATATTCGGTTTCGAGTATATATTACAAAAGTATATTTGCGTTGTCAAAGTATTTATGTTTTAATGTACAGAGGAATCTGCTACGGTCTAGTTCTTTTTAAATTGTTGAGACATTTCTTAATCGAAGTTAATTGAAATTAAAAGTACAATACGAGAGTACATCATAGAACGACTATAGATTAATAATTAGTATTTCTCAGTAAATTAGTCAATTAAAGATAAAATTTCAAGTAGTCATACATATGATCATTTTTCAAATAACATAGACCATTAATATATGTAAATATTTCCTATTTACAACAGAATTGTGTCATTATTAAACATATATTTGTTTCTATTTCAGGATACACTCGAATATGACGGATTACAAATATCTATTGTGTCGAAAACTGTGTGGGCTTTGTTAGCGTAATGACGATATCTTCGGATAGAATGGGAAGTTATATTTTTATACTTTTATATACTCGATGTAGGGTAACCATGCTTGCCTCCTATTTGACAACATTCATAGTTGCATATTAACCCACCGAGCCCATGACTTTGTAATTTATCTTTTGTATTTTACGGCCTTTGGTGTAATGGTTGAGTCGGCTACACCAAGGGTTCCTTGTTCAATGTCCGGACAGTACAAACATTTGTGTTCGTGAACATATCTGTTTGTATTGGTCTGGGTGTATAATGTTTTTATTTACAAAAGAAAAGTATATAAGTATGTTTATCCATTGTTTCGTAAACATTACAGGCTATTTATGACGCTGTGTATTCTTTTATTTCATTTTGACCTTTAATATGACTTGGTGGCATCATAAGCATTTCCTTTTACAGTATGCGTTGCACACATATCATTAGAGATAATCTTGGACGAACCCATTTTTAAATGTCAATGTCATGTGTTTTAGGTACGAATTGCGTCAATTTGATGGAATATTGATATGTTAAAAATGTCAGTTTAGTGTTTATTTGTAAATGCAAATATTCTATAGACTATGAGACATTATCAATGTAATAACTTCTTTAAGGTAGTCTATTAATAGGCTTACTGCAAATAACACCTTGAAAGGAACTATGAATGTAACATACTAATGATATTACCAAATTAAGTGACAACTAAACTAACAAATATAGTAAACTGAAAATCACGCACATTTTTATATAACAGTTTATGCATTTTTTATTCAAATTTGTTTTTGTGCTTGTTAAAAATTAGTCATATTTTATGGTTCAACGAAAAGACAAAAGTTGAATGTTTGTAAGAAAAGTCTGTCTGTAAAAGTACAGGATGATACTTTATAAAAATGCCAAATAACGTTGTATGGTTATCTATATATTAATAATACAACGACACTTTCAGAGTTGTTTTAATATAAGGTAATATTTTAGTAGAGAAACGTAGCAATATAAAATGACCACTGATTCATGTTGATAGGTGCTATTCCATTGCAATAAGGTATAGTTTTCAAATAGGAGACAAAATTATAATTGATACAAGAGATTGATAAATTATTTAAAAATATATAATCGTCTCAATGCCAATTAGTGTGATTTTATTAATAATTTTATTATTATTGTTATTTCGTGTAAGCCCACATTTTTATATTACAAAAAGTTAAATACCTCATTTAATTTTTGACAGCAAAAGCAAAGGCTATGTGTATTATAAACTGTTATTGTACAAAATTGCACATTTCTGTGATTATGCAGACTTATGTCTACTCGATGTATTAAAGGAAGGCTTTAGAGTATGAAGGTTGTTTTTAACGAATATGATAAGTTTCGTGTTAACACAAAAATAAACTTGTGCCTATTCATTAAATTGAATAAATATTCATTAAATTTAATAAAAAGTATTTCTGTGTACTTTAAACAGGATAAAACAGTGTTTTCATAAAATATAACTTATAATTTTAATGTTTTCCAGAAAATAGTTCATATATTTAATTTAAATAATGCGACATCAATGTATTAATATAGAGTATATATTTAACATAGTTAATTGTTACAAGGTATGTATAAAAAGGCATTAAGATTTTGTTTTTGTGTTATCACTAGTTTTGTATGGATGATGTTGGACGAAGGGCCATGACACTCAGGCGAATTTGGAATAAATCTAATAAATGTCATTACACTTCTAACTTGCGCGTTTTATAAAACTTTGATACACTTTTAACTTTTTAATTTGAAATAACATTAAAGTACAGTCAATATTATAAGTAGGTTTCTACCCATCTTAGTACAGTCAGTATTATGAGTAGGCAGGTAGCAGCACAAGCCTAGCCTATCCTATCTTCCACCCAGACTAGCCTGGTTAATCAACTGTGATTTCTTTGGATAAAACTTACCATTATATGGTGCCGTTAATTTTGTATCTACTTACGTTAGTGACTGTACTTTAATCAGAAATATGAGTAGGATGATTCCCAATTTTATTTTATAAAACAATCTACAATCTGGAAAGGTGCTGTTGCACTAATCTATTAAACAAATTGTATTGATCGATTTGTATGAAGTGGTTAATTTTAATCTTCAGAATATTCTTCATTGAAGTTAATCATTATTCGCCATTCGTTTGTTATTTCTTTAAATTGTATAGATATTTTTAGGGGTTTGGAGTTGTCGTACGATGGTACTAACAGTAGTTTAACTCTTTAACCACCAGAGACACCTTCAAGCGTCACAAACAATAGATTTCCCATTGTGTCTGTAATCCTGACGGTCATTGGGTTAATGATAAATTTATTAGACGTGAAGTATCCTATACTACACAAATTGTGAATAATCGATACAAGGTTTTTTAAGTTCATAACAAGTTTTCAAGGTCGAAAATGAATTCAAAGAGTTGAACTTAATATCTTGACTAAAGATTGATTAGTGATTGTTGCCAAAGAGGCCATATTGTTAATATAAGACCTTGATTTACGTTCAGTGCGTAAATTAGATATAATTATACGACAATTCCAAATCTTAGACACAACTTTTAATTGTAAACTAGTGCCTATTCACTATGTAAATGTATAATTTTAATTACCTAAGTTTTCATTTAATAAATTGTATTAAAGTTTCCTAACTGGTTTCAGTCAGTAAGCAAAGTATTTTTTTTACACTCCATACCGATGTTAACTAATTTTCGGGTATTACCAAAACCTTTTAGGGCGGCGGGCATTAATTAGGCTTGGTTAGAACTAATCAATAATTTTAATGTCTCCACGATTAATACAAGTTAGTAAAACAAGAAACAATTGGGGTATGCATGTCAATAAGGCTAAATATTTAACAGCATTATAATGAATTCTGAATGTTATAAAGAAATCTAATGTTTCTCTCTTCAAACTTTCGCTGTCCACTGCCGGTTATAGTTCTGTGCCAGATGTCCTCTGCTTTTCTGATCCAGCTTATTTCCCAATCCGAATAATTATTATAATAGCTCGTCGGGTGTTTACTCCCCTGCGTCATACGATCGTTTATTGCTCCTAAAGGCTTTTGTATTGTACGTTTATTTACTTCATCCTCATTATTACGGCCTAATATACTATTAGCCACTGCTGGCGAAGGCCTTAATGATTTCCACGCGGGCCGATCAGTTGAATTATCTACCAACTGCCACCTTAACCAGGTTCTTGTAACAAATGTGAGTCTACTGCTGGACTTCAGGCCTTCTCACCAGTTGGAGACAGCAGTACCTTCATTTTAAAAGGTTAGGTGTCATGAGATTTCTGATAAATGCTATCTACTGAATGTTATACCCTTAAGCCGCCTCCACAGCACCCACGGAAGAGTGCCTTGTGTCAATTTTATTCTATTCTATAATTGTATTCAGTTATTTTGTGACAAATAATTAATTTTAACCCATTGAACCCTCTGTGTCTGGATTCCCGGGATCCAGACAGTAATTGGGGTTCAAAGGGTTAATGGAACTAGGTACGATAGCCAAGTTTCTGCTAACCTTGTTTTTTGAGTCACCATAATTTGCATTGGTACAAGGGAAAAAAGATAAATAAAATTCAACTCATAAATATCAGACTTCTAATAAATTTATAACTAAAAATTATTGCTTTCATTTATAAATAAGTTATAATACTAAGTTATTGAGATCAATATTCATACAAAACTTTGTACTATTATCATAAATTATATAATTTAAACTACATGTTTAAATTAATTGATAATTGTGCGTGAGATTTCAAATGTACATTTAGTCCATAACGGGTTTGGTATGATTTCTCACATAAGTGACAATGAAAATTTTTGACTCCTGTATGTGTTAATGAGTGCCGTTGTAACTCTGATTTCGAGAAGAACCTCTTCCCACAGCTGTCGCATCCATACTTTTTCTCCTTCAAATGATTCTTCCTTATATGAGAGCTACGGGAACTGGACGATATAAATGTAGCGTTACACACTTCGCATTTGTGATTTCTTGTTCGTTTGTGATTCCATAGCACATGAGAATGGAGTCCTCCGGCACTTTAAAGCGCTTTGGACAATATTACAGCTGTAAGGACGGTCATTACTGTGCGTTAACATATGAATCCTGATATAACCATGGGTATGACTTGCCACATTGATCACACTGGCGCAATACTCTTTCTGATTTACCTTTTCTTTATTGTCAATGTTAGGCTGACACGAATGACAGTTTAAGTCATCCATGAAATAGAATCCTTCCCAGCAATTTTCACATAAATAAGGCTTCATGTGGAGTTTTCTGTGGCGCACTAATGATCTGAAATCTTCAAATTTCTCATTACAATATTCACAATCTCTCCCCACAGCAGAGTTTACTGGATGACAGCTATGGCAATGTTCACCGAGAGCTTTAACAGAGGAAAACTCCATTTTGCATTCCACACAATATATAATTTTAATTTCATTAACAGCAGAAATTTCTATTTTAACTTTCCGTTTCTTCTCTTTGTAACTAGTTATGTCCTCTTTTTGGTCATCAGATTCATAGTTGAACTCCTCATTTTCACTTTGTGAGTCCATTTGATGTGGACCCTCAGCTAAAGTTCTTGCACTAGATTCTATTAGAATTTTGAATGAGTATGTGATTGTGAGTTGATGGACACAATTGATGCAGATATGATCTGGATACGGCATCTCGTCTTGTGAAATCTGTAAGTCACAAAAAAAATTTTTATAGCCATTCAAATACTAAGAAATAGTTAACTGTATAGTATGATACGAAAAGCTATCCATATATTGATAGTTCTAAAATTAAAGTGAGACATTGGACAGATATAGTTTAATTGAATGAGTATATTATACCTTGTAATTATAGAATTTTTGTAAAATATCTGAGAGTCGCACATCATCTCCTGCAATTGAAACTGTTGCATGGATATGCCTCATTTCTTTATCACTGCCTAAGCAAGTTCTACAGTGCTTTATTGCTCATTTTGTTTAAGTTTCATACAATTATTTCAATTCACGATAATTAAACCACTATTTAGGTACGTAACGTTTATTCCAATATTACCAAAACAACATTTATTCTCCAAGTCACATACTGTCAATGTCAAAAATAGTTTTTTTATCGTCCCTTTTTACTTTTTTGGTTCGTTGCATTGAACCAGGCTAAAGTCTTTGACCATGCTGCATCATCATTAGCATATTTTATTTAATTAGTGATGAAATGAGAGTTGATTAGTGATAATCATGATGCATGATGATTAATTCCCTCTCTTTTCTATAAGTTTCAGTAAAGGGAACCATATAATACCTTTACCTTAACTGAACTTTCGCGGACCATACTTGGTGGTGGACTCGATATTGAGTCGTCTAGGTACGTTGCATCGTTCCGTCAAATAAGAGTGCTATGCACTTTTATGTTTCGGGATGAGGGTACTGTAGCTAGTGAATTACCGGGTACTTATACATTACACTAGCTACAGTACAAGTGAAGGTTGCTGTGCGGCATTGATGAGAGAATAGTTAACAGTTATTGGTCTTTTTCAATGCCGCTCTGTCATGGTTAGGCGTATCGCTTACATCAGGTAAGTATCCTGACAGACCTGTTCACATCGTATCATAAAAAAAACTTCTTTATAAAACTCAAAAGTTACCGTTACATTGTATTGTTTCATTTGCCAATACTCGCTCTTATTCACGAATACTTAATTATAACATATGAACATCACACACTATTTTTAAAACCTTTTGTCCTACTGAGTTAAGCTTATACAAGGCCATTATTATGCTGGGGCCACACTAACGTTTAACGTCTAACGTCCATCAACGCCATAATTTATCTGGGGGCACGGCAGTGCCCCCGCCAAGTCGAGCGCGAAGCAAACACTGCCGTACCATCCTTTACAGGATCCATTTCGCCGCATTTTCAGGCCCCGATTTGAGAACCTTTGGATAATACCAGACCGCTGAAATTTTCGTCATCTAGTAAGATATAATAACTTACTTTAAATCCAAAATTTCAAGTCTGTAGGTCATTTAGTTCCGACGTTCAGCGAAAGCAAAGTTTCGCATTTTCGACAGACACTCACTCACTCACTCACTCATGATCATCAAAATAGAACTAGTACTTCCCATTAACTCAGAAAGCTGAAATTCAGTACAGAGTTAGGGTTTAATGGCTACATAAAGGGAAAACTATGAAAACTTCGAAAATCGAAGATCTGGAGTACCTGGTGACCCTGCTTAGATAACAAAATCATCAAAATAGAACTAGTACTTCCCATTAACTCACAGAGCTGAAATTGGTACAGAGTCAGGGTTTAATGGTTACATAAAGGAAAACTATAATAACTTGGATAATCGAAATCTGGAGTACCTGGTGACCCTGCTTAGATAACAAAAGAGCCCAGCCAAACATAAGAGATTGACATACCGCCTTTAAACAATATATATTAACATGGGGCCGCTTCATCGATGTCAAAAATCGGGGGCACGGTAGTGCCCCCGCCAAGTCGAGCGCGCTAGACCAATACAAACAGACATGTTGGTGCACACAAATATTTGTAGGTACTGCCCGGGGATCGAACCCGGAACCCTTTGTAGTAGCCGACGTTTCAACCATTACACCCAATGGGTCGTCTAATATTCCTTTCAAGTTTCTACAAAAAGAAGTAAAATCCCACCAAAAACATTCTGTAAAAAATCTAGCCAAGTCTCGATGGAGCTGCTTGATTATCTCTAAAAAGTAATGAAATCAAGACAAAGACGTGCCAAGTCTAAGGTTCCTTACTGCAATTAATTAATTATTATGGTTAATGTTGTGTGACTTGGCCGTTGAACATTCTTTATACGTTAGTGGCTTATCAAGCCTACAATCGATGGCTATTGAATCACCGTTTTCCAAGTGGCAAATTTGTACCGTCAATGGGTAGGTTCGGCGACAGATTGTGCAATGTGTCATGAAGCACCTAGTTTTGTATCCTTGTGTACTCTTCAACGGCCAAGTCACACAACATCAACCATAATAATTAATTAATTGCAGTAAGGAACCTTGGACTTGGCACGTCTTTGTCTTGATTTCATTACTTTTTAGAGATAATCAGCAGCTCCATCGAGACTTGCTAGATTTTTTACAGAATGTTTTTGGTGGTTAAATCATTACCGAATGAATGAAACGAAAAGATGAAAAAGATGGTGGATGATACTATTGCACCCCAAAAGCATGGTTCTGTTTGCAGAACCTCAAGAAACTTGTTACTTCACTTCGTGGCCATAGTAAGTACTATTAAAACACACGTGCAATCCCTATACACTCACGAAGCTGACTGACAATATCAAGTTTGGCGGCTTCAACGCATTAATCTCGTTGATGTACTGACAGTCAAGTTATCGCAAAAGGCAAAACGCGGTTGTAAGTCGTTGAAAATTACTGTTTTTATGTAGTGTAGTGCACCTGAACTTAACGTCAATCAACGCGATATAAATGGCATTTCCCGTTAGTGTGGCCCCAGCATTTGATGTACTGACAGTCAAGTTATCGCCTAGCAGCGTTGTTTATGCCGTTGAAAATTATCGCGTTGATGGTGGGTACACCTGAGCACCCATCAACGGATAATTAATGCATTTCCGTTAGTGTAGCCATATTACCATTATAAAAATATAAATAAAGTTTACGACTTGGTCCAGAGGGGTAGCAGAGATGATGGAACGCTATTTGCGCGGTCCTACATACTTCCTAGCATCATTCACATTCATCAATCTTTCATACAAGCTCTTTTATTCCTTTTGCTTGGGATCCAGCCTTCTTAAAGACTTGACCAATTTATTCAAGGTAAGCCCTTCTGGGTCGTCCCCGCCTCGTGTATGTTTCCACATTCGCACAATGAACCTGCTTTGATATTCTTCTTTCACTCATTACCACCATAATACCATTACCCACCATAATACCGTTAAATGATAAAACGAATCCACATTGCAATAATCATCGCAACATTTATTCGGGCTATAATAATTTAATGAGATTTTAGCTCACAATTTTGAATCAAGTCTTATCAAGCATGAAGGCTATTATAATACTGGTTAACAACTACAAGACTTTTGTTAGTTAAAAAAAAAACTGTCAATGTCATTGTCATTTGTCAACGTCATTGTTACGTTTGTAAAATTGTTAAAACAATATGTATTGTCGCCACTTGAAGAGGAATCTCCATGCAACAGTCGATCGTTTAATAAAAACGGTGGTAGAAAAAGAAAAAAGAAATCTGCCCGCAAAAACCAAATAGTGGTGTGGTAGGACCAAAAGAAAACACGGTAAACTTGTATCAACAATGTGCTTGGCTGAAAGTTTCACTTTTGCAGCAACTTGGCAATTAAAACATCAACTTGCGTACTGGAAAGCACGTGCGACTGCACTGGAGTACGAAACAGAGTGCTGCACGATATAATACGTAGAAAAACTGTGTCACACAGAATCATACTGTGCAAGTTGAACCAAATACACAACTGGCTTCAGAGTCTGATGTTGATTCAGAATCAGAAGATGAGGAAGAATTCGAAGAGGATGCCCGACGACGAAGAAGAGTTTGAAGTGAGCGAGGAGTTTATACAGTTCCTTCAAAAGAATGCGAAATTTAAAGAGGATGCAAGGCGCGAACGTGAGAGGTTAAAACCAAGGATGCTGAGGACGATATAGTGCAACAAATGGAAGCGGGCCTTCGGATTGTGTGGAAAATACGGAAGAAGTGTTCAAAGAGTTGTATGGGACAAGTGCAGAAAATTGCACACTGAAATGTCATTACAAACACAGTTTATACATGAAAGTGATAAGGATAAACCAAATTATTGGCCCAAATACCATTAATTTCAATTTGGTTAAAATGTAATATTAAGGTGACTGAGGTCATACAAGGGTTACAATATATTATTTTACTACAATGGCTTTAGTTTTATTGTTGTATTATATTTTTAAAGGTGACAGTTTCAAAGTCTGTGGCCTGTATTCTGGAACGAGACTCAAGCATTGATGTTCACTTAAATAGTGTGAGAAAAGGATAGCGCTCTATATGATAAATAGCACCATCCCTTCTTAATCAATTTAAGTGAAGATCAATGTGAATGTTTGTTACTTCTACAAGTAAAAAGGCTTAGAAAATTTAATAAAATTTGTAAGAGTTAGCCGTTACTCTGGATTGACCTTTAAACTGGTAGGATTCCAAACATTAGAAAATATATTGTTTCTGGAAAATATCTGTATGTATTTGGTCTGGGTCATTGGGTGCTTCTATGAATAATATGTATATTTATTAAAATACATGCATGTCTGTCCAATGTTGAGTTCCCATATTACAGCCTAAAAGCTTAGGTTGGGGTAGATCACAGAGTACTTTAATATATGAGGTAGATGCAGGTGTGTGAATGTCAGTAGATATTTATTTATTTTATTTATATGGATATTTACTTACTTACTTAGCATTTTACTTATTATTTAAGATCTGTTACTATGTGCCAATTCCAACATCAGCCTAGTTATTACCTAGATGGTAGTGCATTGCACTCTTGACAGTGGTCATGCTCGCCTTTTTCGGATTGCTTATTGGTGTTGTCCTCAGGTGGCCTTAACAGCATCCGGACAATAAATTGGCGAGCTCACATGGCATTCATCCCAAAAAATTATGCAACGAGTCTAAGGGTGTCTTAGAGTGGGACGCGAATAGGGTTTCTCTTCGAGAATTCTCGAACGAGAATTCCCGGGAAATTTTGCCTTACTCGAGACAGAGAAGCGAGAATCGAGAAATCGAGAATTCAGTCAAAAAATTAAAAACTTGATAACGCGCTTGCGTTCTCGTTGCGGCTCTGCCACGCGTCGTACGAATTAAATGAAATAATTTGTCCTATTAGAGGAGGGCACCGAATTTGATATTTCACACGGTCGTTGTAATTATTAAGATTTGAGTTCCTCTCAGGAAGACCCAGCAAATTACGTTTCTGAAAAAATTTCTAATACGTTATACTAGAGTACATAATAGAAACGAACGTGTTTTCTCCTTGTCTGGAAACTTTGTGACAAAATACGAAACCGATTGTCAGATGATGCTATAAATGCCCTTGTATTTTAAAGGCTTATTTCTTAATGATAACGTGACATCGTGGTTAGCTTTTGAAGCAGTTTCCGCTTTAAATTGTGATTGTAATTGGTCTTAAGATTTTTAATGATTATTTAGATTTTTATGTTAACTTACGTAAAGAAAAGACTCCATTTACTTATAACAAATATTGAAAATTGATACAAAGACTAAACTAAGAACATGTACCTTACTGTTACTCGTAATTATTAAGCTAGTCTGATTGTTATTTTTATAAGGAATTAAACTGTCGTTTTAGCTACGTAATTGAAAGTTTGTAGTACGACTGAGACTAAAATAAATTATTTAGTATGTAAGGTACTAAGTTTCATTGTGGTGACATGATGACATTGTTTTAGAAGAATTTTATTTGTTTTTTTTTTCAAAGAAAAAGACTATTTAGTATATTTGTTTGTAGAAACTATAAATAATGATAAGAAGATCTCGCTAGAGTTTTTTTGCTTAATTAAAGTTTTCTATAGTTAAATTAAACTCACATGAAACTAAAAATAAACGTTGGTCATTGATAAATTTGAATATTGCATAAAAAGTATAGTTTTATTGTTAAATCAAATATGTTTTGAGCTTTTCAATATTTCTCGACAACCCGAGAATTCCCGGGAAATAGTGGTCGACAATTCTCGTGCTCCGAGAAATAAAAAAGGTCGAGAAATGAGAAACCCTAGACGCGAACTCGGCTTAGGCGTTGCAGGGGGGCTACGTAACCTAGTATAAGTTCGGAAAAGCGACCGGGTACTTACCGTAACGCGAATAAGAACTGGTCGAACTACAGGACTCGCGACGAAGGCCTTTCCGGCGGGACGGAATTTCGTCTTGAAGTGCTAATACGCCGCCATTTCTATGTGATGGCCGCCTTTCTAGCTGTGAAAGGAACTATCCACAGCATCTCATAGGAAAAGCATATTATGTGGCAAACTTTAATACCGCCCCCATCTAGATTAACAATCCAAAGTGCAAAGCTAAACCTTGAAATGACGATACATCATCATCAGCTCGTTATACGTCCCACCCAGGGGTATGAGCCTACCGTATAGGTGTATAGGCGTCGTCCACGCGGACCCAGTGGGGCTTGTTCGGCCAAGTTCACGCATAATCTTTGAATTTCTTCGTAGGGGTGCGCAGGTTTTCCCGCAATGTTTTCCTTTGGAGCGTCGGATTAACGTACATATAGTTTCCCAGATTCGCTGCGACATTGGTACGTGGCGGGATTTGAACCTGCACTCTCCAGATCGTAAAGCAACAGTCCACACTAATGAGCCACAGACGCTCATCATAAGAAAAGTAATTTTCAAATTTTATTAGACTACCCAGCCACGTAGCCACGAGCATAAATACTGTTTCTTTAAATATCAATAACATCCGTGATGTACTTGGCGACTGCAACCTACAATATGTAGAAGACAACATTTTTTAACGTCATTGCAAATCTGGATTATTGCTGTAAATCGTAATCGGATTTGGAATCACTAAAGGCATACTGAGCAATTAACTACCTTTTTGAGACATTGACAGGTGTATAATAACAATAACACACAAAAGAAAAACGAATCATTTATTATTCTCTTATAGATAAGATAATAAAATTCTGAAAATACTAGACAGCATAAAACATTTGTGATTTGGGAAAAACTATGGATAGTAAGCTTAGGTATGTACACTTAAAATATATTTTGACGCTACTCGTATTATATATAATTAACAAAATCATTTAAAAACCACTAATTTTTGTGACACACTTTTCCTTTTCAAGGTGAAAAGGAAATGAGTGAAATATTTATTTAAATTTCATCCATATCAAACTATTAGGGAAATTTAAATATACGAGTATAAGCTTTCTGGCGTCTTATGGTGTCATTGGCGGTATGAGGATTAAATATTGTTTGTCCAGTAAAGAAAGAAAGAAATATTTCTATTGTACAAAAATAAACTAACAGTTCATGGAAAAACATTTTTTTATCCAAATAAATCTTTACAGGTACATTTCAATCGTCAAAACAGTATATTTATTTATTAAACGAAATGACTCTACACCGGTTCGGAATTGTTATCTAACGAGAAGACTCCGGCAAGAAACTCGTGTAGTTACTCTTTTCAATAATTGGTTTAACAGTGTTTTGTCAAATTACAAATTCATACAATTGACTTATATTCGTCTACTCCTGGAATGTACAAACAGAGAGGGAGACAAAAAAGGAAGGCAAATAATTACTTAGAATCTATTGGCCAATCAGGTTCAGCCTCAGCATAAACTGCAGTAATATAGGAACAGCTGCAGCACTGATATTCTGGCTGCACCTGTGGTTAGTGAGTCACATTAAAAATAATGAAATAAACTGTTCAAATATAAAAGTTCAAGTAGAATAAAATACACACAAATAAAATACACACAAGTAGAATAAAATACGATAACTGTAAAACATAATATGAATATACTTACGTTTACATACATAATCTTTGAATCTATAAACTTTTTGTTCACTGTGCAGTACCGCGTTGATGTCTTTATTAAGAACATACTGGCGCGCAATGTAAATTCGCTTAACGTAGATTACCGTAGATATTACTTCTCATAGTATTTATTTTTAGCCACAAAATGATGTCCATTGAATATTATTCATGAAATGACATTAACCCTTTGAACGCCAGTATTCCAGACATAATAGTTATTCTATAGCGCGCTAACGGAACGCAAGAGGTATTTTCGCTTTTAAGCAGGCTATACCAAGTAACTTGATTTTTAGTACAAATCATCATCACCAGCCTATAATGGCCCCTGCAGAGTACAGGCCTTCCCTTGGGGGATTGGGGATTACCCGGGCGCAAGTGTATTGGTGGGTGTTACAAACTTCCAGGACCCAATTCACCTTTCCGGACACAAAAGAAAATCTATTGTTTTTGCTGGATATATCCACTGTTGCCAACTTAGCTACTTAATAGCTTTTGATGATGGACAGCTACAGTTGACAAAAAAATGTAGCCAAACTTTTTAGCTACTCTTTTCTAGCTCCTTTTTTATTTCATCAAAAGACAGCGTTTTAAAGAAAAAAGAAATGAAAAACAGCGAATAGCCTAGTCGAAAAGAACCTTTTACCCACATTGTAACATAGAAATGGTGAGACGAGAGGCCTTTTGTCATTAAAGAACCTATCACTTCACACTTGATAGGTTTTTTACGAACCAAGACTTAAATAAATACCAAATAATGCAATAATAATACCAATGCACTTCCTCTGGAAACATTTCCGGAGCGATACGACCTGGCGTCCTTCAAAAAAAGAGCGTACACACTTTTAAAGGGCCGGCAACGCATTTCTGGGACCTGATGTCTTGCAAACGTTCATGGGCGGCGTTGTCACTTACCATCAGGTGAACCGTATGCTCGTTTGTCTCCTGTTCGATAAAAAAATAATAATAATGATGAATAGTTCCTTTTTAGCGACAATGCTATTGTTTTTGTTACCAAAGTACTTTTCATTGGTGGCGGAGAATTTAGCTACTTCTAGCTACTTTTTGGCGTTAAAATTACAGGCAACTTTTGATAACTTTTCTAGCTACTCAGCGGCGGTTAACGAGAACGAGACTCACGTTGATGGTAACTTGAGTTATAGAGGGATGGTGTTATTTATCGTATGGAGCGCTATCCCTTACTCTATTCAAGTAAACATCAACGCTCGATTTTCGTTCTAGTAATATATTTTTTTTCACACAGCGCCATCTAGCCCCAAGTTATGCGTGAAGCCTGATTATGGGTACTAAACAACGATAAACATACATATATACATTTTTTTTGTAAATACATACATATTATATTATTAAAGCAGACGTAGTAGCGGTGTATTGACACACCGCTCTTACGGCTCTACCTCTTATTTTATCGACGGTGTCTACGACTCGGCGTCGGCTTATGTTGAGTAGAATCACTTCCAGTCCAATCACGAAAATATATATTTTTGTTTAATCTTGCATGTTATAATTGTTTTTAAATAAATTAAACTTATCGAAACAAGGTGTGATAACATGGTGGTATTTTCTGTTATTAAGTAAAAAGGCTATGATTTGCTATCGTGGACTGGACAGTTATTTATGAAATAAATAAATATCCACTGACATTCACACAGCGCATCTAGCCCCAAATTAAGCATTATACTGTAATATGGATACTAAACAACGGTACATATACTTATATACTTTGTTGTAAATACTACAATTTATACACAGAAAACACCCAGAGATCAAACAGAAATGTTCATGCACCACAAATGTTTGTACTGCAAGGAGATCGAAGTCAGAACCCTTAGTGTAATATCCGATGTCTCAACCATATACCAGATGACGACCCATCAATGTTATTTCTAATATCCATCCGCAGAATAAGCAGCATTCCTATTCAACCTATGGCAGTCTACTGCTCCATTGTCTCCCCCATTTTGAAAGGTATCCAGCATATAGATTAGCGTCATCAACTCGTCCCCACCGAGGAGCACGAGTCTACCGTATAAGGCCTTAGTCGTCCACGCGGGCCCAGTGCGGATTGGACGACTTCACACACAATCTTCGAATCTCTTCGCAGGCGATATAGATTAGCATTCATAAGAAATAATGTCTAAGTTTCGATAGCATCTCCACTAATCATATGTACAGTTGAGCAAAGCAATTGACATGTACAGCCAGGTTGCGTAGGACGCGTGCAATTGTGAGAACGCCCAATCTCTGTCATTAATAGGTCGGCGAAGAATTTGTTATCAGTCTTTATCCGGGGATCAGCGTGCGACTGAGCATCCCCGGCCGCGCGCTAAGAAATTGCCGTCCAACGGTATGCGGCCGCAACCTGTTCTGGGGGGCGCCCCCCGCGCTTTCCCCACCGCCACGGTGCTGCCAACTTCGGGGTAATTACCCCGGCTTGTGGGTAAAGTTTGGAAGGGGTGTCGGTTTTTTATGTATCGTATGTTGGTTTTTTTGGGTTTAAGTTAACTTGGAGACATTGATAATGCAGCAGTTGAATGTTAAAAGAATTAGTTAAATAATATAATTAAAGATATACGTCATGACAAGGTAAAAATGATACAGTTCAAAATTGAGCACAATCGTAACGCTCATAAGGTAAACGACTAACTAAATTTTTTGATTAAATATTAATCAAAGTTGACGTACTCACCGACACGTGTGTAATATATGGTGAATTCCAAACAGACGCCGGGTTATTGGTTTTCTCGCATGGCAACACCGAGCCACAGCCTCCGCGCCAGTGCCTCCGGAGCCACCGGCGTGCCCGCTTGCACGCGCGCGCATTGCACGACGACAGTTTCATATAAAAAACAACGCCTAAATTGTGTGTTAAGTGTAGCCTACCCAATTCGGATTGCAGTGTTGTGTAAAATTGTATAATATTGGCTTGTTACTATCGTGTTAGCTGTGTACCGTGCTCCCATCTTTAATCGTATAAAACAAGAATTGATTATGTTAGTGTAAAAAATTGAGTTGTGTTGACGACTTTGGAGGTTGGTATACCAATGGTGATGGTTTATTTCTGGGAACCAGTAGGAAATTGCAGGTTAGGTAGGTATGTGAGGTGCGCGGGCGCAACTCCACAGTTGTTTATGTGTTAAAGCTACTAGTGACGTCTATGATGTGTAGGCCTAGGTGTAATAATCAAGCTGTTATATTGCCAGGGAATTCTAGCCAAGAACATGAAATTGATAGGATAGAGTCTAATTTAACGTTTAGATAGAGCGTCGCTTGAAAAGTTTATGTCAAAAGCATTCCTATGTGTTTCCAGTGGTAGCCTCATTTGATATTCATAAGTGTTCTGTAAGGACCTAAACTGAATAAACACTTTCATTTTCTATAGACAAGTATTTGCCGTATAAATTTGGGACAAATGGAAGCTTTTTACATTTTCTGAAAACATGATTTGTGTTCATGTAAGTTTTACACGAAGTTGTATGTTAGTATCCATGAAATACTTAAATTTTGAATTAAACGAACAATAGAGATAGAAACTTATTGAATTAATCGTACGTTAATGAAGTTCATCATTTATTTCATGCTTTTCTATTAGAAAACAAACTGTCAATAATTGTAAATGTTTAAGTTTACTTTCGAACAAAGCTTTAATACTCTAAAAGTATTTGTTAGGTTAAAATATCTTAACAATATAAAATGCAAACTTTAAATTAATCTCAACTTTATCTTGATTGACCATAGATGTTTTCAACAAAACAATAAAACTGTGAAGCAAGATTTAATACATTTATAAAAGTTGGGGGACCTATGTCCAGCTGTGGACTGCCAAAAGTTTAAGGTAAAAGAGAGAGAGAGAGATAAAAGTTTAAAATTTTAACAGCTTAATGACTAAAAGAAATCAAGTAACCTCTATCTATGAAATAACAGTTTATTCGTTATTAATGAGCTTTATACAAATACTTAGTAAATAGTTCGTTTTAAATTTCCAATGTGTTAACAATTTAACATATAGGTCGTAGATACTTACTTACGCAAGCGATATTTTTCAGTAAGAAATTATAGGAAAACTTATCACTGGACAATAATTATATATAAATTATGGTATATCAGCTTGTGTGATTTACTAACAACTAAATACGCCAAAAACATACATGTAAAATTATAAAGAAACTCATTAAAATACTTAACTTGTAGTACCTTCCGTGGGTTCTACTTATAAGTTCAAATAAAGCCGCATGGAATGTTCAACTTCAAAGCTCCCCTTAACACAATTTACCGACACACTATATTACACTAAAACCCAACTTAGTATTCAAAATGAAACCTAATTAAGGTAGTTCAAATTCAAATGAAGTAATCCCGAGCGGTTTTGAATGGGCTCCTAAGGAAAACGGGTGTGTTGTTTGTTTGGGCAGTAAATAAAATAAAATGTAGAGTTTCTCTGTCAATATTAAATGTAAGGCTTATGTATATATCGTTGTAAATAGTCACTATACGTTGTAATGACACCAGTCATTTCAGAGTATATCTTATATAGTATTTCTATTAGATAACTAATAACTTTAAAAAAAAACGATAACTAGGTAGAGTAGGAAAAACTAAAACCTTATTAAAAAAATGTTCAACATAATTTACATCACAGTTTTATTTAATTGAATGTCCATACTTTACTACTTTAACATAATATCAAACTTGGAAAAAACTTTCGCGACCAAATAAAGGAAATGTTTAAATATTGTTTTATTACTCAATTTCATTAGTTTTTAATAATACTGAACGCAATATGTATTATGAGAAAGGCTACAGCTTCAATTTAAGTTCAGTAATTCAATTATCTAAAAGCTTACTATAAAATTAAATTGAAATCAACTGAAAATAAAACTAGAGCTTTTCACCGACGGGATAACGGTGTCGTTTTTTGCTATAAGTCTCTTATGAAATGTATGTTATTTTAATAACATGATTCAATGTTATTTCTAAAGAAAAGTTGTTATTTGCATTAGAAACATATAGTTTTTAATGTCATGAAAATAATGCATATAATGAACAGCATTATTGAACCCCCGTCATAATAATACTAGTCAGCATAAAATTCTCCTTATACTTTTATGTCATAAATGTTTTCAAGTGTGTAATGTAGAATTAAAAAAAACTTAAATATGAACTACTTAAACATTCTCGCCCATAAGTTACTCGTACCATATAGTGCCCTAAACATACATATGAAACTTTTTATACTTACCTATTGCAGTAAAATTAAAGTTCTATTAATTAAACAATATAAATTTCATTATTTAATACGTCTAAAAAAACTATCATAATAAGTACTAATGGATTTCTAAGTAGATATTGATGATACTTGTTCTTGTGGTTTCAAAGTGCTTGTAAAAGCTATCGTTACAATAATCATTTCGTATAAATGTATTGGAATAAAAATGCAGTATCTAGCTGACTGTGATGGCAATTATCAAAGATATCTGAACTACTAATCCGCTGTTCAAAGACGTTTAGATTGATAGTTTCGGTTGCCTAGTTAGCACTCGTTGCAATCTCGAGTCGATTATCGTAGTTTTCTCAGTATTTTTTACGTTGTTATAAGCCAATAATAACTGAAATTTAGCTTTTAGGGCATTAATAATAAGTTTTAAATAAAAGGGAGTTAATTCCATAAGTAAGTTATAATAAGGAAGCTCTTACAACTCTTATAGGTGAATTGCAGATCTAGAATTGATTGTAAATCGAGCTTTTTATTAGCAGAAATACTATTCATATTTATCATTAACATAAATATTTACTTGAAAACGTTTTAATACATATTTAAATGAATATATAACTACTCCATGCTATTTTGTTCGAAGAAACGTTGTCTGTTGTTAAACTTAATGATCATTGTTTTCAAACTAAATTGAGAAAAGATTATTTGCAACTAAATTTGCAGTATATTAAAGATGAAATGGTAGTTGTTTAGAAATTACTGACCCGTTTCGGGTTTGGCAACATCAAAGTGTACATGATTATCATATTCATCAAAATACCATTCTTTTAATAGAACTTCTATTGATAATAGAATCAATACAACATTTAAATCAATATATGGTGAATCTATAATGTAACAAAATTAATTACCATTAAAAGTTCTTTTTTTTTATCCTTTATAGGCAGACATTTGACCGCCATCTCACTGGTGTGATGATGCGGCCGAAGATGGAATGCATATATATGCAATGCATTGCAGTTCTAAATATTTTCGCTGTTATTAACTTATTTTTGTGACGGAATATTCCTAAATTAAGCTTGCAGTGTATTTATAACAGGATGATATTGTAATACCACAAACAACCTAACAAAACACCAAGTCAAAAAACATTTCACCCAACATTAATAACGAATATAACATTAAGGCCCGTATTCTAGAACGAGACTCAACGTTGAACTTAAATTGAGTTAGAAAGAGATGGCGCTATATATATCGTATAAAGGGCTATCCTTTTCTAACTCTATTCAAGTAAAGGTCAACGCTTGGTCTCGGTCTAGAAAACGGGCTTTAATCTTCAATAAATTGATTGTATAATTACAAAATTCACCATTGTTATAACCGGCGAGATACGTGCCCAAACATTTTCGTCCAGTCATCACTTTGTTATCATATATCTCCCCTCTATGTGGAGTAAACGGCTGGTCGGGTATGAGAATGGTCGCCACTCGCAGGTATAAGAGATTACCATCGTATTGAATGCAAAGCAGCTAGCATGGGTGTACTGAGGGCTTACTAAACGGCGTATTGTTCGCCTTCGTCTCGCCTTGCTACGGACGATGACAGAGGTTTTGTTGATATGTGATTTAATTGTTTATTTATAGTTATAAATACGTATTTTATTGTTAATTTATAAGCACATAATCGCCCGATTTACTCTGCCCTTCTAAAGAAGAGTGCAATACGTTTTTTTTCCAAATTGACTTAAGTCTTTTTCAAAATCCATTTATACATTATGACTAACAATAAAAATTACAAAGGTCTTAAGTCAATTTGCCCAAAAACCCGACTTATGAAACTCTTCGTTGGGAGGGCAGTTCTGTACTCCACGTGTGACATAAGAAACTTAGTTACATTTTTCAACAATATAATAGAACGGTTAACAGCTTTCACTAAACCCCTGCTAGAAGTTATTACGGCATAACTCTGCAGTATCGTGGAGTAGGCTCTTAGTCCAGCAGTGGAATTTCACAGGCTGTCATAGTATAGACAATATATAAAAAGAAATTTAAAGGGTCTCAGAGTACACACACACATATTAAGCTCACCAACTTGTTATGCACCTTGCGAACGATATTTTAAAAAATTGAACATAACGTTATAACCAATTAAGTTTTTGTGTATTTGGTTTCATATTAAAGTGTAAGGCAGTGCAATTAAACTTAGGAAGATAGGAATTACATTGTGTCCAAAATTTGGGATAACTTGTGTAGTACATGCAATAGTAGCAACTTTCGAACGGTTGGAATTCTTGTTTTGTTTTTGATTTATTTAAGGGCAGTAATAAGGTTGACCATGTCGTAGGTTTTTTTGACGCCGACAATTGAACTTGATCGGGCATCAGTCTTACACAATCTTATCATGTTGGTAGTGCGTAATGTGATATATTTGTGTTGAGAAATAAATAAATAAACTTACTCTAACAGCCTGTTTCAGTTCACTGCAGGACTGAGTGTCTATTCCACGATAGTGTGAATTGTATACTAGTCAATTCTAGCCCAAAGGCAGTTTCATCGCGAAGGGTTAATTGCAGTTCTGATTCTAAAACTGTAGTTTTTAACTATACCAGCTAAAGCAAATAATACTTTATTGAAATAAATGGCAATACCTAAAATGAACGAGAACGTTGGAAAGTGCGAGGTTCGACAAAGAGAAGGACAAAAGTTTAATTAGCTCGCGTAGGACACTGTCTCGAAAAAAGTGACGCATAATTTAAATTTCGGCATTCGGACGTAGATTCAGGGAGTGTAGTGTGACACTGGATACGACAAAATGAGGACACGATAACCTCTTTTTAGGCTCAGAGTAAAAAACATCTTATGCCTTTTTAATCATATGATACATTTAGCTTAAGAACTTTGAAACCCTTAAAAATACAGTACCTGATAAAATAATATCATATTCTTAAAAAACATTTTTGCATTTTTATTATTTCATTTAAATTTCTTCGACAATTCCAAAATATTAAATAAATAAAAAAGTCAAAATTTATTTGGTCCTTAAAGAACATCTATGAACGCCAATGAAGCTACCACTGGTTTGGAATTACTTTTCTACTGTAGAATCCAGCAAGAAAATCAGTAGTCCGCCTAAAATATATCCAAGAAATCCACAAAATGTAAACGTTTGGTCACAGCGCACGCAGCGCGCAATAACTCATGCGCCCGCGCATAGCGAGTCGACGCGTTCAAATTTGGGAATTCTTAAGTCCGGCCGCCACGAGGCGCGCGGTTCGCCGATTCGTTTAGAAATCCACTTTTTAAGACCTTTACCTTTATTTTTACATGCGTACATAAAATAAGTTCGTTTATAACATTTTATTTTCCTTTACATAACGCTGTGACTAGGCTTGCCATTTTTTACAAGAAAAGCAGTATACTCAGGTCTGTTTTAAAACAGTAAATAACTATTTATTGTTAAAAATACTTGTTATTTTCAACTTCGCGCACAAGTAACAAATTTATAAAATTTAAAAACTTCATAACTTTGTATGCGCTTCATAGGAATTCTCTCTCTCTCTCTCTTCGACCTATCGCAGTCCACTGCTGGACATAGGTCTTCCCCATTTTGCGCCAGATATCCCGGTCCTCCGCTTTTCTCATCCAGCTCCCACCAGCGACCTTCCGCAAGTCGTCGGTCCATCGGGCCGGAGGGCGTCCTACGCTACGCTTGCCAAGACGCGGAAAGGAATTCATTATTTATGAAATTAAAATATGCTCTATTTCTATCCTCAGCATTCATTATTGATATGTGATCGTTTAAGTGAAATACATGATATGTTTGCAGGCTGAAAACAGTACTTCGTATACTTTATTTTTGTTCAACAGTAAAAAGTATAATTTGGTGAATAACAAATTTGATTTATTAGGATAATAAATAATTAATTTACAGTAAAAGCTTGTTATCTCGGTTAGTATTGTAACCTCAGAATACAGAAAATTTGTAACATATACCAACCTTCCCATTGTCATGCCGTGTGGGAAAGCCTAGGCTCTGAATTGGCATTTTATAGGCTAGTTATTAATTTTTAACAATAGGTGTAATCTTAGTCTCTTAATAATGGCATTTGAAATTAAAAATAACTCTTACGCATCCATTATGATAGAAAAGTTGTCGGTTTACGTAGACGTTAAGCATTATTCTAGACGCAGTCAAACTTCTAATTCCTTCTTATGAATTCGTGTTTTTAACACTTTCTTTAATTGTATATATTAATTAAGAATTCAATGATAACTTACCAAAGACAAACATGTCACGCGACCGGCATTCTCCAGTTCACGATTTCGTGAATTATCTCCAACGAGACCGTATCTTGACTGTCCTAAACCAGTTTCAAAAAAATTTACGTAACCTAATCTAGATTTAATGTCGTGTCTTTAAACTAATAAAATGTCTTTTTTACGAGTACTTTCGCGGTGCGTGTTAGCCCGTAATGCCGAATTCAGATATGGAGATAATACTTGTCATAATTTCTACGGAGTACTATTAAATTTTGTCATATACTAAGAAGATATATGTATAAAACATAGTTTTATTTGACCTGTAAAATGTAATTTGCATGATGAATGATGATATATTCTTTTAGTATGTTTATAATGTATAACTTTAATAATCTACCTATGAAAATTTGCACATCGAAATTCGATAGAATATGTCGGAAGCATTACTTTTATTAACACCCTACTATGTACGATATTCCAACAAGCAAATAAACGAATTTATTATTATAGTTTATAATATTATGATAATTTGCAAAAGATAACTGTTAATTGCTAAATGAGAAATTCTTAAAGACTAGGATGTGGGGCGCAACATGGTATGAATTTTGTTCGTAGTGGTAGTGAATAATAAGTATAGATACGTTCACACATTATGTGTAAAAGTCCATGTAAATAATTTTGGCTTACAATGAGCACTTATGAACATCAACGAAAAAAAAAACATTAAATAACCAAACAAACAACAATGAATTTTGATCAAAAATATTTAGTTAAATAGTAATATTAATAATGTTCAAAGCCTCGAGTTTTAATTATTTTTTAGAAAGAATTAACCTATACTTTTAACAAGTTCTTGAACATGGTTAAACTAAACTAACAACGGTTGTTTCACACATGGCAACTAAGATAGCTTTTAAGAAGTGAAAAGATAAATTTCTTATCACTAAAATGAAACCGGATGCGGAAAAGGTAGCTATAATTAAATTCGTTCAAATACATACTTTTATATAATGTTATCACGTTAAGGTTTTTTACAAGTTTTAATAAAAGCATTATTCTACAGTAAAATCATGCCACTCATTTTAATAATAGGCTGGGGTTTTTTGTAAATATATAGGTGTTGATTTACCTATTTTTGTGTCCAAATGACACGCTATTGCATTCCTTATTGTATTTACAGTAATCTACCTATTGAATCTGAAAAATGATCTTTATTACAAATGTCATAAGTGTGTATCTGACTAATATGTAAAAAGACCTGAATGATTGCTTTCATTAGCAGTTATCTTCTACTATTTTAAGATAGTGTGTTATTTTTTAAATAAGACACTCTCAAAATAACCTATTAACTCTACATTAATGTTTTATTATTATCTGAATAAATAAAAGCTTGTGCTTTGAAGTATCCTGGAGAACTTTATAGCTTTTATGCTTTAAGTATTACACTATTCCGGACTTAACAGAAATATAGGCATTTGATAGATAGTGCGACATCACTTCTTAACCAATAAACAACTGAAATATCAATCATGTGGATTATAATTGTGCTTTATATTGCCCTTAACTGACTATTTTTAACAGACTACCCCAGAAGGGCTATGTTTTGTCACTAAATCATTTAACTTAGTTATCTTATTAATTTTAAATATTATTTACATTGCTTCACTATTAATATACATAAAAGTAACATTCTTGTACAAAATTCACAAGTTTAAACGCCATGCATGAGAAAAAGAAAGTCTTTTAATAGCAGTGCGTTGCGACCGCCATCTTTTTTCCCTCAATTTCTACCTGACTTTGGGACCACAATGGTGCGTTTGTCTACATTTAAAACTATTGACATTCAGTTTCTGTTTATGTTACCGCCTAAGATGGACGCTTATTTATTCGGCTGATTCGAAATCCTTGTTAATATTTTTCTACAGAATATTAGGGTAGAATATTTTTGCCTCCTGTGAGTATTTTCTGGGTGCCTATCCGATTTCTTGCCGGTTGAGTTACGTTTGCATTACTGATGTATTTAAATAAAGTCATTCGTAGACTTTTTACGTCATTTAATACTTGAGTATCAAACTCATGTAAATTTTGGTAGGCAATTATGTGTAAGAGTACAAACATGTTTCGATTTGTTTTATAGTTAACTGCGTTTGTATAATTATTATATTTAGGAATATTTCCTAAACATAATAATTATTGGGTTTATTGTGATCAATTTTCATTAATCAGAAATGGTTATAAGGAAAGTAGAAATATCAAAATTAGGATTTATTTGGTTTCTCAAATGTTTGGTGAACTCTATTTAATATATGATAAATATTTATATTCAAAAGTTACAAAGATTTAAGCTTAAAAATATGTAAAAACATAAACCTTTTTTTCTACGGTCAAAGCAAAATAAGATGGACGATCCATAAAAAATATTCACCAAAAAAAAATACCACAGATAAATAAATGTACTCGGTCCATTGTCTTTCATGTTACACCACCTTAACCATAAACTTTTATCTTTTGATGACAGATTAAAAGGCAGGAACGTGATCAAGTTCTGTCGGAGTGCGAATTGGTCGCACCGTAGACCGTTATTATATCATAAGTAGCGGATTATGTTTAAAGAAAACCAGTTCATTGTGATTGTAGACCGCCTAATAGATACCCGGTTCGTTGGAGTGTTGTTAGTAGATGCGCTCAGAAGTTAATAAATTACAGTTGGCAATGTCCAGTCTTTGCCTATCTATCAACTATGGCTTTAACTGTATCAGAAGGAACGTGACGGGAATTTGATAAAAAGGATATAAAATGTAATTGAAAATCATTTTTCACGAAATTAAGTACCTATAGAGTATTAACAGAGAGTTTTTTGTCATATTTTCCATAAAAACAATACGAACCATAAGATACCATATACAAAAGCATAACATTTACATCGCACGAATATCATTTAGTCATGAATCGAACAATTGTACAAAAAACTCCATAGGACGCTATAAATATTTATGCGGTCTAGAGAAAATCCTGCTTGAGCTATATGCACATCTTAATTAAGAGCCCGAAATACACGTTTGTGTTGTTTATGGCAACATTTTGAAATTTAATGGCAACTTTAAAGAATATTCAATGGGTACTTTTACAATTATGATGGAAAGCTTTGCATTAATTTGATAGCACCAGTGATAAGTCGGGTAATTTAAAAGCTTAATGAGTAAAGAAAATGCCTATGTACTTAAAAATACTGCTGGAATTGTATTTAGTTTTTCTTAGTATCTACATTTGTCATTGATAAATTCTATAGGCGAGCTATGCGTTTGTCAAAGGAGTTTTCACTCCACCTATCTCAGTCCACTGTTGGGTTAAGTTTACCCCATTGTGAGCCAGATGTAGTAAGCCGCAAATAAGGAAAAATATAGCACCAGTATTACCTCAGTATTGCTGTCAATACTGCACTAAATAGGCACAAATCAAAATTCTCACAAAAACTAACCAAAGTGTAACACGGTACCTATTAGCCATATATTGCATTAAACAGGTGTCATTCAACATGAGCTGAATGAGATAATTAAGAACAATTTTTACCTTGTTCTTTCCATGTTGAATTCTTTCATACACTGCTCGGTTAATTACGCGCTCGCCACCGTAATCTGTATGACCAGTTCACTATTCGCTAGTGGAAAGGCAACTAGTGGCGACGACAAAAACTAGTTTGTCGAATGACAGTGATCTGCAATTATTTTTTATTTGTTGTACACCAAGATAAAGAAAAACAGAAGATTCGAGCTTAAGCGGGCTCGTTTAAACTCGTAATAACCTATTTTCAACTCTATATTAAAAGGAATAGTGTATAAATCACATCTAAGTTTTTACGAAATCCGGCAAAAGGATAAGGTACTACAAATCGAGATAATTAATATTCTATACTGGTCTTTGAGTAAACCCATGGCATATTTATAGTTGCAACATTATTCAGTTAAATGCGTTGCTTATTATTGAATTATTTCTGTTCTGATATCACATGTTGTACTGCAATTTATTTTATAATGTAAAATTATATTAAAATTACTACAACAGGTAAAAATATACTAATGCCGAACAAATTTTGAGCGGTTGATTCATTGATTGTTCAGGAATCTTCTGGGTGGGCTTTTTACAATATCGACAGCTAAGAATTAAGATACCAATTTAGCCAAAAATGTTAATCAGTGTCGATAAAATAAATATCATCATCATTACAGCCTTAATATGTCCACCGCTGAACGAAGGCCTCCCCTAATGATATACACGCGGGCCGATCCCTAGCAGTTGACATCCATCTGCCACCCGCCACCTTAACCAGATCATCCGTCCATCTGGTTAGGGGTCGGCCTACGCTATATATAGATAAATATATCTCTTGATTATTATTGAAACAAATTCATCGTCGTTACTTAGTATGGCACGACGATTAGATGGCGCTTAATATAGAGTTGCTATTTAGTTATTATTTTAATATTTGTAAAGAAATATACATAAAGCTTACGGAGCATTACCTACACAGAGAACATAATTTAAAATAATACCAGTATGCATACATTTATCTGTGTCAATCCCGTATCTGTGTAGATATTAAGTAAATAAAATTGAAAGAATAAAATAAATTATTCGAGCGAATAAAACGTTAAACGTTAGACTATTCTTTGAGTTTTATTTCAAACTGTTACAAGTTTTACGTTTACGCTCCTTTAATTCTTTTAATGTGCCTGTTATTATCGCATTCTGGTTTCGAGTGGGTATATTTCAACGACTCAAAATTATAGTGCAATGGCACTGAAAGAAAACAATGGTGTTCACAGGATCCTTTCTCGTGTAGTCGCTGCTAAATTTGCCATTTTCTGACTAAATTGTGCGTGTGCCGCGAGCCGAGCGTCAGTCGGTATTGTTCTGCTAGCGATATGAGCGTACGGCTGCTTTTACATCGGTACTGGGTTCAGTTGCCATTGATGTCTACAGTTTTAACTTAAATATGATACACACAACTGACAAACGTACCATACATATAAACTTTCAGTGTTATTTGATGAAATTTACAAATCAAGGAATATACATTTCAAATCTAACGAGTACACTTCATTAAGACTACGGTGGGATCGATAATGTGTTGTTAAATATATTGTTGATGACGAATGACCTATAAGGAGTAATGAATGTTTATTTAAAATATGTCGTTTCCTCAATTACAATCTGCAAATGCCTGGTGATATTTCACTATGTTTTTATTAAATTTATTAGATTATAGTTGGATATTGTATATTAACATACCACGCCATTGTCCACAGGTGCCAGTGACAATGTGTGTGCGGTGAGGTGCAACCAGCGCGATGTGGCGCTTACTGGCAGTGCTGGCAGCGCTGAGCGGCGCGCGCTGCGAGCACGTGCGCGAGTTCTCGGTGCGAGAGAACGCCGACGCCGGCACCCTGGTCGGCCACCTCGGGGACGAGCTGCCCGACGCCGCGCCCCCCTACACCATCGTGCCCGTGCCCGGCAGCGCCGTCAACGACGACCTGCGCATCGACCCCCACACCGGCGAGATCCGCACGCGCCTCCGTCTCGACCGCGAGAACAGGGACCACTACGCCCTCGTCGCCATCCCCGCCAGTGGCGACAACGTGCGCGTCGTCGTCAAAGTGCTGGACGAAAACGACAACGCGCCCACCTTCCCCACGCCCGTCATGAACGTTGAGTTCTCCGAGAACACGCCCAGGGACGTGAAGAGGAAACTGAACCCTGCCAAAGATAGGGACTTAGGGATGTTCAACACACAGAGATATAACATCGTTTCGGGGAACACGGATAACGCGTTTAGGCTGTCCTCTCATAGGGAACGTGATGGGGTCCTGTACTTGGATCTCCAGATCAACGGGTTCTTGGATAGGGAGACGACGGACCATTACGAGTTAGTTATTGAAGCGTTAGATGGAGGTAATCCGCCGTTGCGAGGAACGATGACTGTAAATATTACAATTTTAGATGTTAACGATAACCCACCGGTTTTTGCGGAGAGTGCATATTCAGCAATGATTCCCGAAAACGCTACAGTTGGTACAACTGTGCTGAAAGTGTCTGCGACTGATGCTGATGCAGGCGAGAATGGCCTGATTGAGTACTCGATAAATAGGCGGCAGAGTGATAAAGAGAACATGTTCAAGATAGACCCAGAGACGGGAGAAATAACAGTGAACAAGGTTCTTGATTTTGAGACGAAAGAGTTGCACGAACTCGTGGTAGTGGCGAGAGACAAGGGTGCCCAGCCGCTGGAGACTACGGCTTTCGTCTCGATCCGGGTGACGGACGTGAACGACAATCAGCCCACAATTGACGTGATATTTCTGAGTGACGACGCAACTCCAAAGATATCCGAGTCAGCTCAACTGGACGAGTTCGTGGCTCGGATATCGGTTCACGATCCGGATTCCAAGACGGAGTACTCGAATGTTAACGTAACCCTGAGTGTGGCGATGGACATTTTGACTTGCGGACGCATGACAATATAATATACTTAGTGGTGGTCGCGTTGCCATTGGATAGGGAGTCGCAATCTTCGTATACTTTGAATGTGGTAGCTACAGATAAGGGATCTCCTCCATTACACGCATCTCGTGAGATCAGTCTTCGCGTAACTGACGTAAATGACAACGCACCTGTGTTCGTCGAAAGCCAGTATAAGGCAAGTGTGCCTGAAGCGGCCGCTCCTGGCACCCCAGTAGTCCAAGTGTCGGCCACTGACGCTGATGAGGGGGAGAATTCTGAGATTCGATTTTCGTTGATGCCGACTCCGCAGTCGGATTGGTTTACAATAGACGAGCGCTCCGGGTTAGTGACGACGAAGGCGCGGGTCGATTGTGAGACGAATCCGATGCCGGTGCTCACGGTAGTGGCTAGGGATCGCGGTAGTCCGCCTTTGTCGTCTACAGTGTCGTTAGTGGTGACAGTGCTAGATGTGAACGACAACGAGCCGATTTTCGACCAGTCCTTCTACAACGTCACCGTGCCGGAGAACGAGGCCGTCGGCAGCTGTATTTTAAAGGTAAGTTTTACTATTTAAATAAAGATCATTACTGATGCCGCAATACAAACACAATACTTTTTCTATTGCCTTGTTTTGAGGTAGTCTGAAGATGTTTAAATTTACTATTGACGTATCAGCACAAATTGGAATATTTTCTATTTATTAACTGCGAGTAGTAAACTGACTTATCGTTACGACTTCACAGGACCATTGCTGCCTCTGCTACTAATTTAGTTGCACGTGTCCAGTGTAGGGTCCACATTCCTAAACGAACTCAAAGCATTCGTTTTACATGATGAATGAAATGGTTGCTAAAAATTTAAATATAACTATTTAAGATATACTATGACGATTCGATTTTGGTATGCCATAACTATATCGTTACATATTATAAAAAAAATAATTTCTATAGGTACCTCATTGAATTTTAAATGTTATAAGAAAAATGTTCCAAAAGCGGCCATGATGTTTTGCTGCCTTGTTACAACTAGTAAAAATTATTTCATTGTCTAGTTAATAAGGCAAACAAGTGTCACGCTTGCTCCCCATTGCTCGCCAAATTTGAGTAAACGATGACTATCTGCCGGCCCACTTTGTTTTCGTTTCCCACGACGGGTCAGCAACTTATCTAGCAAAAGGTGTTTTTTATTACTTTATA
>PQWD01005619.1:0-12418 GCA_019425675.1 Leucinodes orbonalis
GGAGTTATCAGGAACTTGGAAGTATATGGCGAACTGCAGCCGCCGGAGTTCGACTTGGGGAAGGTGACGATGAAGAGCGCGCTGTTTGTGGGCAAAGCGGACTTCTTGTCCGGCATAAAGGACACGGAGCGGCTGAACCGGTCGCTAGCTAACGTGGTGCACTACCAGGTGATGCCGTACGAGAAGTTCAACCACGCGGACTTCGTGTGGGACGTTACATGGATACCAATCTGTACCCCTACTTGTTTAAAGTCATAGATGAATACGTTTAAAGTCGTAAAGAAAATATTTATTTGAATTACCAAGTACATTACGGTCCTAGTAGTGATTCTACAGCTACGCCTAGATTGTGCCCTAGCATATCTTCTGTGATGTTTTTTTTGCATTGACGCATCGATGATATTTTTAATAAGAAAAATGTTATCGGTACAAAAATACTAAATGAGTTTGTGCTTCTAAGTCATATTTATTTATAAATTTACTCTTAATATAATAACAAAAATTGTAAGGAAATTTGTGTTACAATGAATTAATAAAACGCATTTCGTATTTATAATTTGTTATTCTGAATTTCAAGTAGCGCTAAATACGAAAACAACATCCCAAACATTCAACAGTTTTTTTTTTGCTTTTTACATAAATTCAATGCATTTTTAGGCAATTGATGCTAATATTTTAATAGTGTAACATATCTGCCTTCGTAGCGTTTAGGGTTGTTTTAAATCACTGCGTGGGACGTAGGTTCAAATGCCGTGGGGAGACCACACAGTAATTATGCGATTTAGGACCCCCGACGCAAACTCGACGAGTTATTATAACTTTAACGAGTCTCTGTTCGTGTGTGTGCCTGTCCGTGGCAGCGAACGGACGGATTCTCGTACTAGCCAAAGTTCATCGTCGTCAGCACATTAATCGTTCTCACCGAGGGGCACGAGCCTACCCATACCTGGGTATATAGGCCATAGTAGACCACACGGGCATAGTGCGGATTGGCCGACTTCACGCACAACCTTTGAATCTCTTCGCACCTACCCGTGACTGGGTGTACAGGACGTAGACGACCACGCGGGCCCAGTGCAGATTGACCAACTTCACGCACAACCTTTGAATCTCTTCGCAGGCATGCGCAGGTTTCCTCGCGATGTTTTCCTTCGCCGTAAGAACGTCAGATAACGTACATATAATTTCGAAAATTCAATGACACGTGCGTGGCGGGATTTGAACCTATACCATCCCGGTTGGATGGCAACAGTCCACACCATTGAGCCACCGACGCTCTTAACCACTGGCTCATAATCCAACCAAACAATAATGCGTTATCTATTCCTCAACTCAAACTACGCTAATTTAAAAATTGGCTTATAGGCTCGTTATTTGCATTTATTTAATTATTTGGTTATCAAACAGATTGTGTCAAGTTACTTCTGTAAGATAAGTGCAATAAACGCTTACAGCTATAGTACAATCCCAAAACAAGTCTATCATAAAAACGGGTATTGTGTCTTAAAAGCAAAATTTACACTCATTCGTTCTATTTTATGGTAAATTTTATTTGGTAACACCATCAAACAACTCATTCTATTATATAATTATCATTTTAAAATAATAACATTAAAATAAATAAAATAAATTTTAAACATCCACTGACATTCACACAGCGCCATCTAGCCCCAAGTTAAGAGTTAAGCCTGTATTGTGGGTACTAAACAAGTAATAAACAACGGATAAACATACTTATATACATTTTCATGTAAATACATACATGTTATATATAGAAAACACCCAGACCATTATTATTACAAATAGACATGTTCATGCACACAATTTTTTGTACTGCCCGGAGATCGTACCCGGAACCCTTGGTGTTGCAGCCGACGTCTCAACCGCAACACCAAATGGGTCGTCAAAATAGTGCTGGAATACTAAATTGACAATTTACATTTGGATTCAAAAAGTATCGTAATTACAGATTAAATAAATCCGTGGTCGTAATGGAATAGAATTTAGGCTCTGGGCTAGCAGGAGTATATCTTCGAAAAACAAGGTTTGCTAAGGTCGGTTGCCACTCAGTGAATTTTATGGCAGAATATGATGAATAATTACGAGCATACAAACCGCCAGTTACATTAGTATTCTGCGTATAAAAATGCGTTAAGCATCAAAGTTTAACAATCCAAATCCACTAAATAAACATTATAGCTTTACACGAGTTTTGAGTTATAGAAGATATTGAACTTTGAACAAATAATTTTATTGGAATATTTGCTAATATAATTTTCCAATTTATGAGTTTTCAAAAATCCATATAAACATTGTATCTACAATATATAATTAAATTTCAATACACATAAATCAACGGAATATAAACTTGTCTACATAATATATGTCGCTATAATTAATATGCAGGTGTGTCACGCATATTCCACGATCAGTATATTATTACAAAGTATTTTATGCCCCCGCCAAATCGAGCGCCATCCTTTACAGGAATCATTTCACCACATTTTCAGTCCCCTATTTTAGAACCCTTAGATATGACCAGGGGGGTTACCGCCATCTCTTAAAACAGTGTTACAATAATATTTCTTCGTCTTTTCTGATACAAAAATGCTGACGTAACATTATAACAATATAGTTTCTAGAGATTGCGGTAACCCCCCAAAACGCTGAAATTTTTGTCACCCAGGAACCTATAATTACATACTTTAAATTCAAAATTTGAAGTCTGTAGGTCATTTAGTTCCGAAGTTAAGCGAAAGCAGTTTCGCATTTGACACTCACTCACTAATGATCTTCAAAATAGAACTAGTACGAGTACTTCCCATAAGCTAAGCGAGCTGAAATTTAGTACAGAGTTAGGGTTCATATACGGGGAAATCTATAAAAACTAAGAGAATACTCCTAGTTTAAATATCTGGTGACCCTGATTAGAAAACACAAGAGACCAACCAAAGTACAAAAGTACCGCGTTTACAATAAATATTCAGCTTAGTGAGCCGCTTCATTTGATTTCAAGAATCGGAGGTCTGCAGAATCGGATGAAGAACCCTCAGCTGGTCTCAGCTGTAATTCAATATTGTAATGCCCTTTCTACTATTGGTTGAAATCAAAAGTCTTTGCAAAAATCCAGCAAAGTGGGACAAAGCTTCTAATTTAATCTAGCCTATAATAGTGACCCACTGCTGGGTAAAGAATAATAAAACAAATCAATATGCCAATATTTTTTACATTAAATTTTTGGTGGGATACCACTTATGAGAAGCATGTTGAGGAAATTTGAAAGAGAAACGACCACATAAAATATAACAATTTTAATAATAAATATTAATTTAAAAATACTGGTGTTGAGTGTTTTGAGGTCATTTGGAACTATCAAACATAGTTTTCTAAAACATTGAACAAGTACGGGTACAGATTGGTGTCCATGTTACGTCCCCACACGAAGTCAGCGTGGTTGAAATTCTCGTACGGCATCACCTGGTAGTGCACCACGTTAGCTAGCGACCGGTTCAGCCGCTCCGTGTCCTTTATGCCAGACAAGAAGTCCGCTTTACCCACGAACAGCGCGCTCTTCATCGTCACCTTCCCCAAGTCGAGCTCCGGGGGCTGCAGTCGGCCATACACCGCCAAATTCCTTATAAATCCATAATCGAACTTCGCGAACTTGTCTCCTTTACTCATCTGAATCAAGTGCTTGAACGTTTTCAACGAACTACCACCGGGCCACTGCCGGAAAAAAGGTTCCGTGAACTCCGGTTCAAAGCCATCTGTGTCGAAACCCATGATCCCGAAGACTGCTAATTTTACACATAGCGGATAGCCAAGAGGCTGCCGACAGAATAAATTTAAAATTGGTAAAATCTGTGGGTAACTGGACACCTCTTGCAAGTGAAGTACGTCTGAAGCTGCTGTCAACAAAGGTGAAAAAAACAAAGATATTGTTGACAAGCCTCGTACATTTTGAAGGAAACATATCGGTGCTAGTGACACTGCGAGTTTGATCTTTTCATTGTATTCCGGTCTCTCAGCTCCGAGTACATATATCACAGTGGTGCCCACGGAGTGTCCGATGGTGAGGAGCTGACTCTGCCCCGTCTTGTTGAGGATCAGGTCGATGGTAGCCGCCAGGTCGTACACACCCTGCTCGTAGAAGGTGAAGTCGAAGAACTGGGCTGCTTGAGTGTCTGGGTTGAGGGAAACGTGACGCCTCGAAAACGTGGTGCCCCTTAAGTTGATCGCCCACACGTCGTATCCCTGGCTAGCCATGGTGATGGCGAGGGAGATGTTGCCCCGGACGATCCAGCAGTTGGCGGTGGGAGTGTTCCCGTGCACCATGAGCACGGGCCGGCTTTGGTTCCCTGGTATGTGGTACAGCGACAGAATATATCCATCCTCAGTTATCACTTCAACCTCTTCACCGGGATAACCGTTTTGCTTTGATACTTCGAGGAACGACAAAGGTTCCTTGTATGGTAAACCAGTTTCTGACTGTGGAAGTAGCTGTGGCATCACACTATAGTTACATAACATATGTAATATTAACATAACACCAATCCATGTTCTATTTGGCAATAACGGAAAAGCAGAAATTAAATGACTCATTATGGTGACAAGTCAAGGAATTTGATTTCTAGATTGACAGCAAAACCCGTCTAGTTAACAGCTACTGACACATAAGAATGAGGCCTGAGACACTTTTATATGACTTATGTGCTGATAACAAAATTGCATTCTTCTTAGTACTATCTTGTGGATGAATTGTTAAATAGAAACAACTGATATCAATTCTATATGGTGACGTTAAAAGTCCAATAATATACGAAATGTTTTTTCTGTGAATCTATAAATTTGGTATTACACATTTCTTTCGGACAACAAACCAAATAAAGAGGTTTGCTTCCGTTTCCATTCCGTATTTGGTTTTGCAAAATACAATAGCACGGTATATATACTCACATATTCTTTGTCATCTTACATTTAAATCTCGATTTTCCCCTTTTCATCATTAAGAACTTGTCTCTTGTAATTTATGAAGCAAAATTTAAAAGCAAAAAGGCAGGAATATCTGTAACTAGTAAATAACCGGGTATATGAAACCTAACATCTGTTATCTCGGGTGTCGGGCAGCAATGGCACAGTGCGGCATGAATAATAACTGCTTATCAGTTGTTGGTCTCAAGCAATGCCGCTCTGTCATGGTCAGGCGTATCACTTACCATCAGGTGAATGTCCTAGCAGTCTTAAACACTTTGTAACATAAAAAAATATCTTTCCTGCGATGACTATGTGGAAATGGTACTTGTTTTAAATTATTCGAGTAGATTTACATGTTACGTATTCAATATACATCCAAACAAAAACATAAAAGCATAAGATAAGGAAAGAGACAAGTCTTAAAATTCCAAAAAAATTCGATATCTAAAACGTTTCTCTTGAATGTCAGAAATTACGGAAGTTACGCGTGTGCGGTGTGCTGAAATCTGCAAAAACTAACAATGAAAAATTTTCTTTCATACATCATGACCAGAGTTGTGTAATAATAACTAAGAGTACATTTATTAATAAAATAAATATATCTCAAGGACGTATAAAAATACGGACGCTGTCTTGCTTACAAGAAAAAAAATGATTCGGCCAGTTAGTAAGGAAAGCTAGTAGCAAACAATTGGCTCGCATCTGTTAACAGATCCGAGAAAATCAACTAAAAAGAGCATGGCTTCCGTGCAAAAAAGGGGGAAAACCGATGTGATCAAAAAAGGAAAAACACCTTTCGTAGATTATATCACACAATTTATACTTGAAAATTAAAAATATAATTATTCATAAAATGGATTAAAACTGTAAAATGTCAAAAAATAATTCAAAAATATAATGATATATACAACGGCGGATCAGGAGGGGGTCATGGGGATCATGACCCCCCCTGAGCTATTTTTAAGTGCTATACTATCGTACATTAACAAAATACCTTATAAGTCCTTAACTTGACTACTACTATGTGACCCCCTCCCGGCCTTTGGATATATAACACAAACAGTAACAAGAACATTAATTTTGATGCTTATAATGAACCTAAATCAACTGATATTGTATAATAAAATTGAGCCTACCTACTTTGGTTGTATACGAGAAACCATTTTTGCCAATTTAATTGCAAGGTTAAGGTCATAAATCTGCTGCGATTTAATGAAGAAAACTTAAACATGGATACAAACATCGGTGGCACGCACAGTCAACAAGGTTTAACATTATCATAAAATTTGCACATAGCCACAAATTGCTATCCGGTTTGTTGACGGTCACTGGGGTCGGCCCCGGAGCTGGATAGGCTCAATGACCCTAACTAGTTATATGCCATCCATTTCCGCGTTAGCTTACACCCACAGCGGGTGCGGTAGCAGACGCGTGTGACAATTAAGAATCTTAGAATCCATACTTGAATTACAAATGTGAAAGTGTATTTGTTTGTCCGTCTTTCACGGCGAAACGGAAGGACAAATCGTGATTTTGAAGTGGTGATAGCCAAAAGGGTGGTGAGTGACATTTGGTTGCTCTGTCACTAACAAAAATCTTGCATCGTTTTTTTGGAAATCAGCAAATCTAATAAGTATATTTATTGACTCACGTAAAAAAAATATTTAAAAAACATAAGTACGAATATCATGCATGGGCATGACTCATGAGAAATATCTGCCCTCTCAATTCCATGTTGCTGTGCTTGTAAAGGTCCATGTCATCATCATCATCAGCTCATTAAACGTCCCCACCGAGGGGCACGAGCCTACCCGTATAGGGTGATTAGGCCTTAGTCATCCACGCGGGCCCAGTGCGGATTGGACGACTTCACACACAACCTTCGAATCTCTTCGCAGGCGTGCATGAAGGTTTCCTCTCCCTTTTTTCATGTTTCGATGTTTATATTTATAAAAAATAATAATATAAGTATGTTTATCCGTTGTTTCTTTCTACGTGGACGACAAAGCCCGATACACCTTTTGTAGCAGCGGGTAGGCTCGTGCTCCTCGGTGGGAACGTTAAATGCGCTGATGATGGTACGTTGATTAGTAGGTACTCATATTACACATTAATGCCTAGTTTCTCTCTCTCTCTCTTAACCTATTCCAGTCCACTGCTGGATAAGGTCTCCCCCATCTTGCGCCATATCCCGGTCTTCCGCTTTTCTCATTCAGCTTCCACCAGCGACCTTCCGCAAGTCAACGGTCCATCGGGCCGGAGGACGTCCTACGCTACGCTTGCCGAGACGCGGTCTCTACTCCAGAACTCATCTGCTCTAACGGCCCGAGGTTCTGCGACATACGTGACTAGCACACTGCCACTTCAACGCCTAGTTTGGCACTGTGTAAATGTTAATGGATATTTACTTATATATCAACTTGCTTATAAGCAAGTTGAAATTACAATAGCAGAGTTAAATATAAG
Source organism: Leucinodes orbonalis (assembly GCA_019425675.1). NCBI lineage: Eukaryota > Metazoa > Arthropoda > Insecta > Lepidoptera > Crambidae > Leucinodes > Leucinodes orbonalis. The sequence continues at coordinate 7,441 of PQWD01005619.1, forward strand.
AAACTGTTGTCTAAACTGTGTCTTGACGAGCATCAATAGAATAGTCCAATGGACTAACATGGTCCCATATAAGACTCCATGGTCTTCATAACTGATGCGGAGTATTGTCTAGCAATATGTACCTAAAATAGTATCGGTGGCTCATTGGTGTGCTGCCTTCCGGGTGCAAGTTCTAATCCCGCCACGTACCAATGTATTTTCGAAATTATTTCGACCGTCCTACGGTGAAGGAAAACATCGTGAGGGGACCTCATGCATGCCAATCCGTACTGGGCCCGCATGGATGACTAACACCTAATACGCTCGGTGGTGACGTATAATGAGCTGATGATGAATGAATGATATGAACCAACCTTATGCTGATGTGGTGGAATGAATTATTCCTGACCTCGTCGATGGCTGAAGAGCTGCCTCCGGCGGTGATCTTCCCTGGGCGGTCTAGCAATCTATGAATAGACTGCGAGCTGGTGTTGGCCGGTGCCGTGAAAATCGGGTAACATGGGAATATTCCAAAAGCAGGCTATGCGACTGTAGTGCCCCTCAGACAATGGAGCACCTACTGTCCTGCCCGAACTGTCCATCTTCGTGCGGTTTCCTTGACCTCTGGATGGAAAATTAAAGGGCGATTAAAGTGGCCCAATATTGGTCGCGCTACCATATTTCACTTGTGAATCCTTATCGACTCGAGAAATGTGCCTACCTCTCAATCAGACCATATTATTACATTTGATCCGCATTTCTGCGGCCTGTAGAATATATAAATATATTTTTAACATAATCAAAGCCATTCAAGCCATCCATAGAACTCGTTATTACATTGGGTGATTATTTAAATTAATAAATATGTATGTTCACGACATCACAACATTTATGTTAATTTAATTTAGCAAAACCTTCTGATACTTAAAAATAACAAAAACAGCCTTGCTGACCCTAACCTTACTAAATAAATGGTACTAGGTAAATGTTTTTTAAAGCTGTATCTTATTCTCTCTCACTCAGTTCTGTCTCATTCATTTATAAAACAAAAAGTATCGCACCCCCCCCCCCCACACATACTTCCGTGCGGTAAAAGTCACACCTTGTGCTCATTATTCGTCCCAACCTAGGGGAACGAGCCTACCCGTATAGGATGTATTAGTCGTCCACGCGAACCCAGTGCAGATTGGCCGACTTCACGCACATCCTTTGAACCACTCCGCAGGCGTGCGCAGGTTTCCTTCACTGTAAGAACGTCGGACTAACGTGCATATAATTTCGAAAATTCGATCCCACCAAAAACAGCTTTTTTTAAAGTGTAGGCAAGTCGACCACATTTAAGGTTTGCCCTGTGAAAAAGATATCAGATCTCATGAAGAGCCAAGCTTCTTTTTGAATCTACACGGCCTCATTATACCGACCCTAACTTCAACAAATTTTATATATCAGTAAATAGGTATAGGCTTCGATGTTGGCTCATCTCGAAACACATAAGTGCAAAACACTTCTATTTCACGGGACGATATCTGGCATTGCGGTGGTACCTTCCTAAACGGCTCTGTACCGAGTGTACCACCTAGTACATGATAGTAAGTATGGTCAAACTCTTATACATAAGACAGTCATGGACAAAAGTAAGTGAGAAGGTATTTGAGCTATAAATCAGACAGCCAACTTCGTCCACTCTTTCTCTCTTTAAACTATCGTGGTCCACTGCTGGACATAGGTCTACCCCATTTTGCGCCAGATATCCTGGTCCTCCGCTTTTCTCATCCAGCTTCCACCAGCGACCTTTCGCAATTCGTCTGTCCATCGGCCGGAGGGCACCCTAATCCTCGTCCACTACTGAACCCCTAAAGTACACCAGCCATTGGAGCTATACAAAGTGAAATAACATACTTCATTGAAACGTATTTGAAGCTAACTATTCAAAGCGATGCTAAAACTGTGTGCGTTATTACCTAAATGTACACGACGAAAGATGAAATTATCGTCAAAGAAAACTATTATACTAATTTCGGGGTTTATTTTGACTCAAATTTTAATAAAGGTAAAAATACGGAAATGTATTGACAGGTAAGTTGATATAAAAACATTTAATTCGCGTACTGTAACTGACACTAATATATATGTTTACAGTCGTCTGCGATCGTCAAGGTAATTAATTACGTCTGTATCACATTTGTTTTCATTTAACATACGACAATTTTGTAAACTTGAGACTACATAAAGTAGGTAAATCATTGATAGAATGTATAAAGATTTTGTAATTAATGGTACTCTTAAAATATTATAGAGTTGCCATTGCATATGTTTAAGGCTAGGATAAAAAAAACTTACTAAAAAAGGTCAACAATGTTGACTGATTGAAAATCTAGAGTTTAATTTCGGAAGATTCAAAAGTTGTTAGTTATTGCCATTATTATAATCCTACGTATCGGATTAGTTTCATAGACAATAATTCTAATCATCGTCATAAAAATGTTCTTACATTGGGTGATTTAGAAGTAATTTATTATAGCACAGGAACATAGTAAAATTGACAAATTCTAGAAACACTGTTTAGTTCACAAATCTTACGACGGTATTGTAGTCGCATATTTAAATTATATGAAGTAGCGTCGATAATGTAGTATAATAAACTAATTTTAACGATTATTTAAACACATTACATTATGCTATTAAATAAAAGAATATAACAAAAACAGTTTGAAACGGATTTTATATTCAAATTCTTAAATATTTTGCACTTAAAAGATACATTTGAAATATCCAAATATACGAAATAAACATAAAATGCATTATTTTCCTTAAGTAAGTTGAAACTTAGAGTCGTATCTAATTAATTTTTGTATGGTGCACATAATTCTTAAAATTAGTACAGGTACACTTATTTTGCCAGAGGAAACTATCTAAATTATTCATATGTACTTTCCCAATACATCAAAAATATATGGATACAGATTACTCGGCATGTTACGTCCCCACACAAAGTCTACATGATTAAACTGTTCGTAGGGCATGACCTGGTAATGTACCACGTTAGGGAGCCAACTTTTAGTCGCTCCACATCTTCAACCGTTGACAAAAAGTCAGCGCGACCCACGAATATTGCACTCTTCATTGTCACCTTACTCAAATCGAATAACGGTGGTTCATCGCTCCCATATTCGATTCGGTTTTTAGCAACACCGTAGTCAAATTTTGCAAATTTGTCACGGTTTTTGAGCTGGCCCAAGTGCACAAAGGTCTTCCTCGTAGATCCGCCGGGCCAGTGCCCAAAGAAAGTATTTGTAAACTCTGGCTCAAAGCCGTCAGGATCGTATCCAAGACTCCCGAAAATTGATCCTTTAACGCAAACTTCATAGCCTAGTGGCTGTAAACATGATAACTCCAGTAGAGGTCCAACTTGTTTTCGACTAGCAACTTCCTGTGCGTTCACTAGAGAAAAAGCTCCGTTGAGAAGTTGCGCGAATACCGCACTTAAAATGCTCAAACCTTTTAAATATTTCAAGGAACATATTGGTGCTAGAAACACAGCAAGTTTTTATCTTATCGTTATATTCAGGCTTTTCTGCGCCCAAGACTAATAATTGCGTAGTGCCTACCGAATGGGTGATGGCCAGGAGCTGTTCTTGTCCTGTTTGATCCAAAACATAATCTATAGTTGCAGGGACATCGTATATCGCTTGCTCGTAAAACGTAAAATTAAAGAACTGGTTCGGTTGAGTGTCTGGGTTTAAAGAGACGTGACGTCTCGAATATCTGGTACCTCTGAGATTGATCGCCCATATATCATAGTCTTTCTCAGCCATATGATTGCTAGAGATGCATTTCTCTTATGATCCAGCATCTGAAGTGGTGTGTTGCCGTGGATCATAAGTACGGCACGCTCTTGTTCCCAGGTATGTGATACAATGTTAGTATGTACCCGTCTTCGGTAATCACGTCGTGTTCTTCAGCGGGATGTCCATATTTAGCTGCGAGTTCCGGAAACGTTAATCTACCATCTTCAGATAACCTATATTGCGATAGTCCCAATAGCTGTGCTAATACACCAAAATTGCTGATAGCTAATAAGATTATAGGAACTAAAACAATACCATTTAGGATGTTCATTTTGTAACAATTTCAGAAAAAAACGGAATCCGATTGTGTTAATTGTTTCATGCACTACCAAAATGATTTCGGGTTCGTAAGCCACTAAATATGATACAATGTTTGAACAGCTTTTATATGCCTAAAATGTTATTACAAGCCAGTATGAGTGAATTTATTTATATAGATGCACATGTGATAGTATACCCCTAACCTTATAATTAAAAAATAACCATATGAGTTATTTTTAAAGTTTGATAAATCTTGCAAAACAACCAAACAACATATGATGAGGTGACATAAAGAATCTAATTTCTAAAAAGCGAATATTCTACGAGTATGAGAGTCAAATCTTCCTTTAATCAATGCTAACAACGAGGAAAGAACATTTCATTTCTAGTGAGACAAATACTCGTCTGCTAAAATTAATATTTCAATAATTTCATCTCATTCTCATTCTACGTATACTAGCTTACTCTTTAGGTATATTAATATAGTGAAGCCTTAATAAGGTATTAATGATTTGTCTCCCGCCTGCAATAATGTAATTATGTTTGCGCTATATGGTAGAGCTTAATTTTCCATTTTCAGTGGGTATTTAAGCAGTCGAGTCTGCGTTTATTTTTTTATTGTATGTTTATTTCAGTCAACTAATAGGTATAAGTTCAAACAGCTCTAAGTAAAGAGATTTCTATTTTATGAAAATATCAATTTTAAGCTCAATATTTCGGAAACGAAGCGGTTCGCTTGTATCGTAAACGGTTTTTCACACAATCATACTATTTTTTAACCGATTCAACATACAAAGGGCGTTTAAAATCCGCCGAAATTTTAAATATTAAACTTTTTGAACTGTACCAGTGACACCCGTGCTATGAAAACTAATCTATTGATACTTCAT